>JAPYYT010001750.1:0-23676 GCA_030522565.1 Ceratosolen corneri
CGCGCTGCCGCTAATAGCTCTCCACCACCGCGCTTCGGCTGTTGTCTTTGTTCGTATTCTCTTTCCGGGCCGCCCCTTTGTCATTTGTCCCTCGCTTCGCCTCCTCTCTCTCTCTCTCTCTCTTCCGTTCCTTCTCTATCTCGCGCGCACTCGCTCGTGTCCTAGTTGAGCGCATGAGCGGGGAAATCGATAGAAAAATAGGTCAAAGGTTGCGGGCTACACGTACGCTTGCGCGCGTGCACACGTATGCGACGCCCCGCCGCGCATATACACGCGATATAGCGCAAAGGAGGGACTGGCGGCGGCGGCGGCGGCGGCGTCGTGCACGCGCGCTTTCACATACGCACATCTACAGTGCTGCGAGAGGAGCGCGCGCGTGGCTTCGGGCGGATGGGCGAACAGGCGAACCCAGCGACGAAATAAACGACGAAATAACGAACGAGCGAACTTTTGCTGCCGCGTAGGAGGCACGAGAGAAGCGCCAGGAAAAGCGCCTTTGACGACGGTGGTGGTGGTGGTGGGGTGCTGCGCGCTATACCGAGGGCGTCGCATACTTGGCGCAATGATTGCGCGACGGAGGGGGCGAGGCGAGGCGAGTGTACCCGCGATCCCGTCGTGCCTTGTGCATATGTGTTTGAGAGAGTAAGTCATATCGGTGCACGTCTTCCTAACCTCGTTTCGCCCCGCGGCTCCTCCCCCCTCCTCCCATTACCAATACTGAAAGGCAGGTCACGCCACTGCCGTCGCGGAAAAGCCGGAAAATTTAGGAAGCACATAAGTAGCACGTTCCCGCGCGCGCCGTCGCCAGTCCACGCGTATCTGTCGGTCGGTTCGTGAGTCGTCGCTTCGTAGCGCAACCTCCCTGCCCGATTCCGTAGATTTTTTCTGCTACTCTATTATATCATCGTCCTCTTCCTCATCCTCGTCATCCTCATCCTCATCCTCATCCTCGTCATCTTCTTGCCGTTGACGTTGCGGTCGCCGTTGCCGTTGCGGTTGCCGTTGCCGTTGCCGTCGCCGTCGCCGTCGCCGTCGCCCTCGCCCTCGCCGTCGCCCTCGCCGTCGTCGTTGTCGCCGTCGTCGTTGTCGCCGCTATCGCTACTACCACCACCCCTGGGGGGGCCGCGACTCTCCGGCCAATGGCGTGGCTCCGCCAATCGGCGCACACTACTAGTACTGCGGGTGGGGGCCACGGAATCCACGAGAGTCGGTGCACGAGCCCGAGAGCTTCCTCGTTTGTCGCCGACTGCCGGCCCGGTTGGTTGCGTGCCTTCTTCTTGTCTTTCTGATTTCTCGCGGCCGTTATATTCGAAGGAGACTTTGGAAGCGGAAACCCCGAAGACGAGATACACTTAGAGGAGGAGGACTACATTATTAGGACTACGCTGCAAGTTCGCGCGACAACAGCAATGGTAGCCCTCGCAGACACTTACACGCGAGATAGTACGTACAGTCGCGCTCACGCATGTACGTGCTTAGAGAGAGAGAGAGAGAGAGAGAGGTAGTATGAGATTATCGGCTTGCATACGTGACGCGCTTTCTTCCTAATCGTGCACGAGCCCACGAGGACGGCCATGTTGAATAATTCGTGGCCGCGCGTGTACAACTAGGTCAGCGAGCTTTTGACGCGCGTACCTCTCTCGTTAGTTATCGTACTGTTTCATGATAATGGCACGTGCGTCCGCCCGCAGTTGTTACGACTCGTGGTCTCGAGGAGGCGGCTGTCCAGGCCAGTGCTGCGTGGAAAACGTATAACTGATCATCGACGGAGAGACACACACGAGTGCAGGGGAACGCAAGCCGAAGCAAGCAAAGATGAGTCGCATATATACATTCATATACCTCCTATACCTATACCTATACACACATATATATATATATATATAATCTATATCTATATATATCTATATCTATATATATATGTAGATGTAGATGTAGATATCTATATGTATATATATATGTGTGTGGATATATATATATATAATGCATGCGCGCATGCATCGTAAAACGGGAGCGCGGGGCGGAGGTCAGTAAAAGAGGAAGAAAAAGAAGGGAATGGTGGGGGGGGTGGTGGAAGGTTGAGAGAAGGCGGGCGGAAGTAGTCAGCCGCGCTCTGATCAATCTCCTCTCTCGCTTCCTCGGCCACTCGCTCCCTATCTGTCGGGTTTCTTGGATATTCAAGATGGCGGCGGGTGTAACCGTGCGTCGACGACTAGTCGCCTCGTTCCCTCGAGGCGAGCGCGCGCGCAACTTGGTGTGGGGCAACTGTGACGAAACCATCACGTGATCGAATCGTGCGCCTCGGTGGCGCGCGACGGCGCCGCGGCTCCGCAGTGTGTGATCGCGTTCTATTAAGAGCCGAGGAAGGAGCAGCAGCAACGACAGCCGGGTGCTTAAGGTCTCTCGCTGGTTCGTTGGCCCAGTGGGGGTGAGAAACTGGCTTGGCTCTTAATTCACATTCCAGTCAGTCTTTTTCTCTCTCCTATTGGCCCGATGATAATTTCGCCGTCATGGTCGTTATCGTCGTTGTCGTCGTTGTCGTCGTTATCGTCGGCGATTATATTGTGTCAAGTCAACGCAGCCGAGGAGCGAGGACGAGAAGGGAAGAAGAGAAAGACAAGTCGCGTCGAGCAGAGACTCAGCAGTGAAAATCATGTTCCCAGAGACCGTTAGAAAAGTACTTTTCGATTATGCCGAGGCTCTGGGTACACGGCAAACACTGCGGCGAGTTTTCTAATCATCCACCAGTCGACTTGCCGCGCTTCTTCCATTTTATTTCTCATCTACCTTTTAATGCTTTAAGTATGATCATAATGTACACATGTAAGACGCGGCTGCTCTACTACTATTCACGAGCACTCGCTCAATAATTTCTGCCCCAAATTTCTTAAGATGGATGCAGTGGATGTCGGTCCATCATCCGAATTTGCAGTTGGCCTACTGCGCTGGAAGATTTTTTCGTGAACGTCGACGTCCCGGAAGATCCGACGAAAGTGTGCCAAAGGGAGGAGGAGACTGGGAGAAAAGCCTGGAAAATTGATTTAAAATGAGTCGAGTCGAGGCGAGGCGATAAGCAACAGCAGCAGCAACAGCACCACCACCTTGGTAATAAAGCGAAACGCGCGCGAGTTGGAGAAAAATGTAGGTTAATTCTAGAGTAGCCGAGCTTTTATCTCTCTCTCTCTCCCGACTTTCGTTTAATGAGGCTCATTGTCGCATGGAGGAAACCCCATCGAAACGACGGGGGACGGATAGACGACTGACTGGCCGGCCGTTCACCGCTCGCTTACACTTTCTAAATCCGCTTACTTTCGTAACGCCATCGCGAGAGATACGAGTCGGTGCGCCCAAGTCGCTCTTTCTTTTTTTCTTGGCTATTTCGAGGGGCTTCGGGAATATTGGTGCGACCGTGGTGGCATCGATTTTTTCTCCGACTCGAATTATTACCGCGCTCCATGAGCTCTCCAGCAGCTCTCCAATGTTAATAATTCACGTCCAATCGGGAATTGGAGAGGCTCGTATGCGAGCAGCAGCCGCTCGTTCGCTCGAGGCACCGCGTCGTTCCCAATGTGCCACCTGCGACGGCGACGGCTACGCCGATCGCCTAACGGTCACATGGCGTTCGGTAATCCAAATCAGGTGGCTCGCTGCCTGCCAAACCACTAATCTTATGCAAATGTTGTATAGGCTCTTTTTCCAAGCCGAGTCTATCGGGGTTACGAGTTTTAATTTTTTAACAACGCCTTCGCATTAATCGTATGACACACGAGAGTTGTTACTGCTTCTCATCTTTGCGCAATTTGGCTAATAAAGCAGCAGGGCTCGCTTTTCGTTGTGAAGTTACGGCGGGCGTCCGCCCGCCTACACCCCACCACCCACCCACCCACTCCTCTAATACGCGAGTTCATTGAGAATAGAACGCGAGTTTTAAAGGAACGGCGATTTCATTGTTACTTTATATTATTCGAGTCTGAATAACTAATCGCGTCACGTGACCGAATACGATACGTAACGTCGTCGTGGTTATATTCGATTTTAGTATTGTGCTGGCAAGTTAGATGAGTGCTCGGGGAGCTATAAGGAGAGGAGCATGTCCCGATCGCATAAACGTATCATCGGTGAAATAACCCAAGTCCATTTCTCATGCGCTTTGAAACTTATATCCCGATTCATTTTTCGATATCTTTTTCAATAATAAGTAGCTCCTCGTGATGGATGATATCGCTACGATCCTTGATTACAGCAAACCGTAGAAGTAGATTAAAAAACTAATCACTTTGTATATAATTAATATTCCGCGGGGGGGGGGGGTGGAATTGGTAATGGACCTTTCCGTAATATTCTCGAAAGAGTAATAAAAGTAACAATCACTTTTTAACGCATGAGTATTTTTCATTCGCAAATGCTTGTTTACTCATACAATTGTCCTCAATGCCGCGGTTACATCACGAAAATTGACGAGCACGAGCATGAAGCTCGTTATTAGAGTTGGTAATATTTTTTTACATCCAACCACGTGAAGAAAAAGCTCATCATAAATGCGAGATATGTGCACGCGTATTTTTCCGATAAGCGATATATGGAACGAGAGTCGAGCGGCGGCGGCAGCGTTATTGTATCGCGCAAGCGTAAGAAAAAAAAAAAAGAAAAATGATGTACGTCGTACCCATCCTATTATATGCGAGTCGAGGCTCAACGCAAGCAATGTTAATTTATGTAAAAGACGATACGCGCTTGTACAAATATTTTTCACGTGCTCTTCTGGTTCCCATTGTTCAGGTAAGTATGCGTGTACGCGCATTTCTCTCCCATATAGCATCGCAAAAGTCACGGCAGAGATAGCAAAATGGAAACAGCCGTGCGCGTAGTAGTAGGTAAATGAGAGCGAGGGAGAACGAGCATCTAACATACTGATTATTCCGAATTGAGAGTGGTGAACATACACACACAGCTAAAAGTAAACGAGACCTCTCCTCTCTCTCTCTCTCTCGTCTCTCTCTCGCTCCCTCCTACCCGCTCCCATTTCAGCCCGTCTGTCTCTTAACGAGGTTTGAACGATGCTGTAATGTGTACATGTGCACTTATCGTGGAAGAGCGAAATTGTCAGTATGAAGAAACTTGCGACTATGCAATGAATGAGATGTTTCTTTCTATATAAGAGAAATCGCGGTGATGTGGAGCAACGATACGCAAGTTTCATCTGAGGTTTCTAATGTAGTAGATGTTTAATTCATCAATATTTTGAAATTTACTTAAATGAAATCGACGCCTAATGACTTTTTATTCAAATACAGTTGCACACACACACATTCCTACATACACAATTTTGTTTTATTAATAAATATGTTTCGAACGCCAAGCCCTTGGCATGGTGTTTAATTTCACTGTATTCTAAAGCTTTCTAAAGAATAATTTCTAATGAAATTTTATAAGTATATAATTATTCGTTGGGTAATAATACGTATTATCAATCGAATAAGAAATTCATGAAGCATTTTTAGATTTTGATAAATAGAAATATAATTGTTGCAATTATTTCGTTAAGAGGTGAAACGAATATTCTTTTTACACTTCATTTTGATGTTTCAATAAAAATTAAAGAAACATCGGTATCAACACAATATTGAATGTAGAGTGACACAATAATTTACCATTTCCACAAATGTTTCGACGTTTAATAAGTACAAGTTTTGAACGTAATTTGAATTAATCTTCAATTGCAACTAAAATCTGAAATATTAAATCATCATTGAAGAGTTGTAATGAATTTCAATAGCAAGTTAATAAAGACAGATACATACGTTTAATAAAATACATTTATAGTTTATCATCTTAAGCTTTATTACATACTAACTTGGCGGTAGAAGCAAGCTGTTACGAATGCTCTATTCGATTGATTCCCTAGAGTGTAATAAATAGGGATGGATCTATAATAATGCGCATACGTATTTACGTCTTCTACTAACACCCGTATTATTTCCGTTAATTGGATTTACACGGTAAGAGACAAGACATTAGGGGATTCATTCGATCCGACTAATAATAAAGCGTCTCGCTGCGACGTATCTGCACCTTAAGATCTGAAAAAATCCACAAACACATTCACACAATAAAAAATATGCATTGGGTAAATATGCGTAAAAATTTGTTTCAAAAGTCCAGCTGCTCTACTCGCTCTTATCTTCGTGAGATTTGCACACGTCGACGTTTAAATAAGGCTACGCGCATTCTCCAAGGCCTCTCATTTCTCTCTTCCCATCGTTTATCACTTTTAAACATATACAGCCAATTACCCTGCACTTACGCACCTTATTGCACTAAAATGCGGAAACTCCTACGCCATCGCATTACCCCCATAAGATTGAATTCAGACTCATCGGCTAAACTACTTTATTATGCTTTATGAGCTGTGGAGACCTTCAGCGGAATCTCACACGATAATTGCATTTTATAAAAAGTTTCTGAACGAGCCTCAATTCCAATGGATGCAACTCTATTTTATTTACTGTGACCTACCTACCTGAGTGATGAATTTACACTACTCTTAGGTAATATGAAGTAGAGAAAAATGCTTATAGTATAGTCTGGTGCTTCTATATTTCACGGGAATGGCTAATGGTAAGTGAACATGTGGTATTACATATTTCCTACCACTATTCGTGCCCAATTTTTTTTCAGACACTCGTGCAAACATCAGAGAACTCCTATTTTCAAGTTCCGTTTTTTATTTCTCATCTTCTTATTTTTATTTTCAACTGGGGGGGGGGCGAAAAATACGTGGGCTGTCTTTGTTGCGATTTTTAGTTTGACAGAGGGCATATGCACGAGCAACTTATGCGGACGGAAGGCCTGTTCGTAAAATAGAAAAACAAAAGGCAAATCAAGAAAATGCGTCCACCATTTTGTCGAGGGCATGTCGGATGAGCGTCATTTAGTGGCTCGTTTACATCGAAGCCATCTTTTTACATCTCGGTCACGTAACGCGACCCAACTATGACCAACTGATCTTGTACAGTGGTAACAACGGGACATTGTACCGCGAATTTCAAAGTTTTGTTGTACAACTCCTTTTCTTTCATACGTTTTAACATCGAGATAAAAACAAACTTTAATTCAAGACAATCTTAATCATTTAGGATTTCAAAACTAACGGCATTTCTCAAATGTGACTGCTCTGCTAGTTGAGAGTCTAAATTATAAACAAATTTATCGATAATTAAATGTAATATGTAAGCCTACAGGCACATCACCAATATTCTATTACAAACATAAACATACAGTTTTTATAAAGATAAAGTTTATTGGGTGCAAGTAAATTCATTATTAAGTCGGAAGTTTTTCAATATTTTAACAGTTTAAATGCATGTTTTATACAAAGTGTCATTAGCAACGATTATCTCGTAATTATGACCATTTTTTTTTTAGGGTTTTGTTAAAAATATAATAATCACATATTTTGATGAGTCGGTATTTTGAAAGTCGGTAATGTCAGGAAATATGGCCAAAAACAGAAGAATTAGGCTATTCATTACACAGCCTTCGAGCATACTCTTCCTGTCGGTCTATATTTATGCGTATTTATATGCATCGGTTTATACGTATCGGCTTATGCTACGTACATTTGCTGCTAATTTGAATATAAATCTCTCTCTACATGATAATAATAACAGCAACAACAATGGGAATAATAATAATAATAATAAACAAACATAAACAATAATAATAAAGAGTATCGTGTGAAAACATTTTTTCAATTTTGGTGAAATTACAATTTAAAATTATTCACGAATGACAATAAATCTTTTACCTATAATTTGCTTACAATATCATAATTACTATAAAAACCACTTTTTGCTGCTTTGTGGATTCAATTTCAGTCCTGAAAATGCCAAACATCGAATCACAATATTTCTTTATGTAAAGCTACGAAGGCTTTCATGTAAACGTACATTTTCCTTTCATATTTTCATTTCAGATTACATTACATGACAAAAGGACGCTTCCATATTGATACGCAAAATTTGCTATCGCAGCAAACGTCTTCACCTGTGCGCTTAGTTCACCCGCATTGTGATAGTGCGGGAAGATGCTTTTGCGATAAATTTAGCAATGCAAAAAAGAAATTTGGAATGAAAATTATATACTTTCGATGGTAAATGCCTGAAATTTTACAAAGAATTATAAACTCAATCGTATCGATTAAGATTCTATAAAACGAGGTTCATCTGTCCAAAAAGCATATTCTTTCTTAATTTTATTGTACTACGGAAAGTATTGCTATGATATCTACAATAAATAAATCTTAGACAAAAGCGATGATAATTGATGCAAGTTAATAATTCGTCGCGTATGTGCTCGAGTCATCGCTGTCGCTTTCAATTCCTAATCAAAGTGTAAATGAAAAATCCGATCAACTAGAAGCGATAACGAACACCACGACGTACGGCGGAACATGTCAGCCGCCAAGTCGAACATTGAATTTTTCGGTAAAAAAGAAATTTTAGCCTTCTTTTACTACACTCGCTATTTAGTCGCATATTTATTGCGAAAATTATCCGTTATCGCGAATTCTTCGGCTTAAGAGCAGTTATTATTAATAAAAAAAAAATTTTCATCTATGCGTACAAAAAATTGGTTTGCGTTTAAATCTATTATGTAAATAGTATTTGCACAGTGTTCTCGACAGTTCATTAACCTTTAATCATTCAAAATTATTTATTTCAATTTGTAAAACTAATTATCCAAAGTTAGAATAAATAACGATAAAAAAAAAAAACAGTCATTATCGTAGCCAGAGATTTGTAAAAATTTAAACTGAAATTTCAAGTGCAATTTTTTCCAGTTTCTTTAATCTATGAGTCGTGAGTTGGAAGGTGCGACTTCAAATGATGTAATAAGATAAACACGATTGTATCATAAACGCCTACTAATTCTGTTATTCAAGTTATCACTAGATGGTAAAAGTACTTTCCATATGCATTTTTACGGGCTTTTTCGCACTAGAATTTGCGCATGATCTTCACTACTACTTTACTACTCCTTTTTATAAAATTCAAGCGCCTCGAGAATTTCCTACTTTTTATTCATTCCGAAGCTGCCGGGCACTTTCTGTGTGCGAATGCAATTTATGTCAAATTATCTTTGGTGTGTGTGTGTGTGTGTGTGTGTGTGTGTACAAAATTTAAATACCTTTCATTGATAATCTTCGATTTATATCGAAATTCATTGTTCGGCCTAGTATAATTAATTGCTTGAGTGAAGATTTTCTGCATTTCCTGCTGTATAATTTACGGGAATGTGGTCCATGACGTTTTACTAATTAAAATAATAATATTCTATAAATGATTAGTTATTATTATATGAATTTCGTTATACATGGAATTAACGATTATTGGCAATATTGTTCACATGTAAAACTGGTATTTCTAGTCGTGGAAATGATGATGCACTGGTTATCACATAAGTTTTTGTTATTACATTATTCATCATTTTCGCTATTATCGTTAGGTTTTTTCATTGGCTTTAATAATCTAGCGGAATGATTGTAATTTTATAACGTAACTAAATATGATAAACTTGATTCACTGATTACTGTTATTACGAAAAAGCTTGATGAAATATAACAATGAAATTTAAACAGCTTCTTTTGTTTTATCTACTTGAAAGTCGTACAGTCTATATTATCACAAAGGAAAATGGTAACGGAAATTAGTATTGCTTACCACGAGTGTTCTACATTTATAATGTTTGATTTAAATATTCATATAGGTCATGTGTCTATAAAATTGCAACACAAGGACCGAGATGAGATCATTTTTTTATTTTAGCTAATTAATCACATGCACAATAAATTTATGTCATATATTAAGTCGTAATTGATTAATTAATTAGCGAGAAAAAAAAATATCTTCTTCAAGTGACTGAACCAGCAATGCCATTGTAAAATACTGAGAATAATGTGAAAATTATCGTTATAATTACTTGTAAATTGATAATGTTTACTGAAATTTTTCATAAATAAATGTTTCTCTTCAAATTAAAGTATAAAAATTCCTAATTATTAAAAGATAAAATACAGTACTTTAATAATCTTATGGATAATGTATTTGCAAGTTGTAATGTCGGACGAGAAAAACTGGTCCAAATACAGTTATCAGCACGTCTAGAAGAAGGTATAAATGTAAAAGTTAACATTTTTATCACGATATTACTAATGAAAAATACACGCCATGCCGTGACATAGTGATTAATTGCATTAAAATGATCTTTGCTTTCAAAAATTAAATGCATTTTGTTTTAAAACACATGTTTTATAAATCGAGATTTTTTTAAACAATTTTTCTCATTTTATGTATATTTAAAATAAAGTATATTGCTCAGTATTGAAGTTCAAGCAAATTCTATCGATTATTGTGATATTGTGTGCAAATTATAAAGTTTTAACACCGTTTATTTACTACATTTACATAAATAATACGTAATTTATTTATAAAGCTATAGATGCACAAATTCTCAATTAGCTGACACATGCAGTTTTCCTCCATGATTTGTACAAAATGTTTACTACTACTGGTTATTAAATATATATATATATATATATATATATATATATATATATATATGTATATGTAAAACTAAAGACAATTGCAGGCACTTCCGGTTGTAAATTGAAAAAATGCGTAATCCAAATTAATGGTGGATAATTAGGGCGTTGAATCGGTGAAGGCACTTTATTTAATTTTTCCACGATTATATATATATATTAGAGCGTTGCTAGAAAAATATAATCACTTCGAGTTTCAATTAGTCAACGTATCAAATGCATAAATTCGACGACGCAAAATCCAGCTCCAAAATAGCAACAGCACCCGAAATCGAAGTTATTCAGATAACTTTTGTCTGCTATTCGATGCTTTCAGTCTTACATCCACGTAAGGATTATAACATGAAAATTCCAGCTTAACAAAAAGATATATATATATATATATATATATATATGAGATTTCTGTTTTTTAAAAAAAATAAGTCGCAGCAATGGCAGCTGCTGCCGAGACGTGAACTTGTCGCCGTCGCCGATTATATACGACAATATGCACGTGCCCTTACAGTATAACGAGGAATTTCCTGATTCTATGCGATAACGGACATTTATTCGCCTCATGGCCCTCTCTCTCTCTCTCTCTCTCTCTCGCCCTTCGCGAGATATAATCTCAGTTCCTCTCGCGAGGCAAAAGCGCGTAGTTCGAAGGAGCGAAAAAGTTGAAGAAATGGAAAAAATGAGGAGAGGCGAACGGGAAAAAAATGCTCACGTAAATATTACGACTTCCGGTCAGGGAATAAATTGTTTGCGGGTACGCGATAAGATATAAATGCGGTTGGCACGTTCCTTTATCAACGAAATCGGAGCCGAGCGTTTGTTAACGCTTTGAAACAATGTAGATTTAGCACGACTATTTAATGCTGCGTTCACTTTTTTCTTTTCGCCACCCCCCGGCCCCCAACCCCCTTTTGCGCGGGTTGATCGTTCTATCTTTGTCTTGTTACGTTTAATATGATCCCACCCACAAACATATTATGAGATACTAAATAGAGAAATTTGTTTTTTATCCATAAATCGTACCAATTATTTCATCGTCATTGTTTTATAGGAGGAAGAAGGGTGTGCCTCTTTAAGCTTATACATTGCTAAAGCTTCTGATTAAGAAATTATTATTCATTCTTCCTGCTGAGTTTTCAGGGTTATTATCATTTTAATAATCAGATTTTATTTTAGTGTAATTATAATACCGTGAATTAATAAAAAAAATGACATGATATTTTATGAATTTCTTCCCTATCAGATAATTAAATTTAAATTGTAGAAGATGGGATTTTACTAAAGCGACAGACTGTATATCAAAAGAAATAATATTTTTCACTGATTAATTGTTGATTACGCTGAGTCATATAACGAAAAGAATAGAAGCTCTTTCATTTGATTATTATTTATCAGAGACTGATAAATTTACTTCGTTTCATCGTGAAAACCAGATTTCCACTTTTTACTTCTTGATAATTTCAAAAAAAGATGTTGATTTTTGTAAATAATGTATGAAGTGTAGAGTATGAAAAAATGTCGATTAATATTATATATTAAACGCTATATAATCGCACTCCATTAATATTAACAGGGGACTGCTTTTTTTTTTTTTTTAAGGCAAGCTGTAAAGGATTTAATGTAAACTATGAAAGGATCATGTCCTTGCGATTTCGAATAGAGTTTAACTATGAAAAATATTAAATTTTTTACGTACATATGACGTGATATAAAAAATAAAAAAATAGAAATAAAAATGAAAGATCAGATAAATATGTAAGTAATATGCGTATTAAATTTCAGATATATTTATTTATGATGGAGATTCTATTAAAATGAAATAATAAGGACAGTAGATATTTTTAAAAATAATGAGACCTCTCGGCGTTTAAAAAAGTAATAATTATACAATTAAGTTGACTTTTATGCGGTTCCCCTGAATTTCAGGCGATGGCAACTTTAAACAGAAGCCACCAGCTCGATAATATAAAGCTGATCATTAGAAACTGGACCGAATCATGATTTATTATTAATACTTAAAGTCTTAACTATGAAATTCTTAACTAGAAGGAAGTAGCTAAGTCTTCGATAATGATGTAAAGCTGGACAAAACGAACATATAACTTTCAACAGAAATCTACCGTAATTACCGCAAATAAATACATTGTCGTCTTTACGAACAATTATTGCATCGAATACAGGATGGAGCCCTACCCACAAGTGATATTATTTATTATTTTAAATTTTCGTCCAAGCTTCTGCAATAAAGGGAACATTCCAAATCCACTCGCATAAATCTCTGCCTCGAAAGTCCAATTCGAGGTGTATCGACAAATTCAGACTAATCGTCTTATGAATAGATCTAAATATGATTAGTGATGATGCTTGCCGTCATAGCCGATTGTCATCCGAAGACAAGTCAGAGACGGAAGAGCGAGTGCGCATTACCCGTAGCCGTAATTGGAAAATCGAAAAAGGTGCGAAGCCTTCGGCCTTATACGGATGGTAATCGCGACGGTGACGGCGAATAAAAAAAGCATTAGACTGAGCTGGAGCCGCAGTGCGAGCCGCAGCATCGAACGGAGCGTCTCCGGGGCCTGTTTTCCTTGTTTTCCAAAGGTGAGTTTCTCTCTGTGCTTGGGTCGCTAGCGTGAATCTGATTAGTAATGGGAAGAAGGGCCGGGGGAGAGTGGGTTGGGTTCCATTTCGGCGGGGCTTTAGATTTAGATCCTGTTTGCTAATTCGCATACTTTGGATGAAGATGATGTGTACTTGCAAATTTAGTGGATTTTTTGAAAAGCATGCGACGAGAAATTGGTCTTCCTGATGAGTCGCGCTGAGGGGGATGAGGTTTTCCAATGACTAAAGACGCGAGTAAAATACTACTTTATTCGTATTTGCTACGAATAGTTACCGTCATAGGTAATAGAAGTAGCTTAACTTTCTTTCTTTTCTTGCAAAATTGAACATTTGGCATTAAAAGTAACTGAATTATTTTCCAATAATTTATAAAATATAGAACATTACAAATCACAAGCAACAATAAGAGTTGTAGTTGCTGCCTGGTCAAACTGTCTTAAAGCAATTACGTCGTGTTTTTTAAACTGAAAAATCTTGGCGCGATGAAAATATCGATACCCGTGTTCTTTATTTTATTGCTTCGATTTATCTTATTTAGAAATTTCATTTCTCGTCTCTTGATAATTCTCTTCGCGCTTGTAGCTTCATTGATTTAAGCAAATGCATAGTACTTTCACAAACACTTTTTGAAAATCCGATTTTATAACTTGAAATTTACTTCATTTAAAATCTTCGAATGTGTATATTTAAATTGTTCAGATACCTTGGCTGAGCTACAAAACTTTTCCTTACAAATATTAGTGAACGTTAAGTTACCCAATCATTAATTATCAGTTAGTTTGACGCAAACACCGAAAGCAAAACAATTTCTTCTAAATAAACAAATACCTGTTCAAATATTTCTAAAAAAAAAAAAAAAAGAAAAAAACGTGCGCTATGAGAAAAAAAGAATAAATGTATAACTATGAAATTTGGAGCATATTTTATTGCGCGAAATTAGTAATAAATAATGGATTTTTATAACATACGACTATGTATTCTCTATTTCAGAAATTTCAGAAGCAAGACCTTACGTAATAAGACACAAGTCGACAAAGATTTGTGGACAATGATAATTAATTGATATATATATATATATATATACGGAAGCAAGAGAAAGTTGGAAAATAAGAGTAATGCAGCATTAAGAATTTTCGTTTAAATAAAAGGCTGAAGAGATCGCTTTTTAAAATGTCTGAGAAGGGAATAGATATACAAAAAGAGCTGGAGATTTTGAAAAGGAAAGAGAGGGAGCGCGATAAGGAGCGAGAGAAGGAATTGAATCGACTTAGGCAGAAGCAGTCGGAGCGGGTGAAAGATATGGAGAGAGAGGTGGAGCGATTGAGAAAGAAGGAGATGCAGATCGAGGAGGAAAAGCAGAAGAGGATGGAGAAGAAAAAATTGAAAGATAAGCAGAAGGAGGATGAGAGGCGTAAGGAGAGTGAGAAGCGAAACGAAATGGAAAAGCGGAAGGAGGAAGAGAAGCAGAAGGATAGGGAGTTGCAAAAGGAGATAAAGAATCGTAAGCAATTGGAGAGGCAGAGGGAGAAGGAGAAGCAGAAGGAGCTGGAGAGAAAGGAGAGGCAGAAGAGAGATATGGAAAAGCAGAGGGAGCGGGAGAAGAGGGAGATCGAGAAGAGGAAGGAGAAGGAGAAGAAGGAGGCAGATATGCAGAAGCAGAAGGAGCCGATGAAGCAGAAAAGAGAGAAGGAAAAGGAGTCCTTCTCAATATCCATTGCCACCGTAGGAAAAACGAAAGAGAGGAAAAAGTGAATTTTATGCGAAGTAGCGCGTATAATACGTGGCATGGATTATTTATTAGCGATTAGCCTTGAGGGAGTGAGATCGAAGAAGTGTATAGGAGCCGTTGAAATTCCAATGAAACGATGTCAGTGTATGTAAATGCGATATGGTAATACGAAGAAAATACAGTGAAAGTTGGTAAGATAAAGTGATGGTGCTAATGGAGTATTATTTCGTGACTAAGATATCTTGCCAATTGGCATCCATTGGGTCATTCAAGCGGATCGATATTATCGTCGGGAAATTAAATATGCAATTAGAGAGAAAAAAAACTCAGCCTGAGAATGAATTGAATTGGAATTGCTCGCTCGCTAATCGTAAGGATCAATTTTACCGCACAAAAACCTGTCTCGAGATACGCGTTTTATACGCATAACCTTAGCCGTATTATCAGCATTTATTTTTTTTAATATCGATGGGCTGTTCCTCATTATTTGAATGTCGCTGGGAGAGCATTCGATTGCGCATTCGAGGAGTACGCGAACTTTCGAACGCGCCAAACGAAGTGAATACTAGAGCAAACGAAGACAAGAATTGAAGCGAACGGGAGGTTGATGAGCAGAACCGAGGGACAAATTACAAATTGCAAAGCAAAAAGCCTTTGACATTTCCGTTCGCTCCCAGCGCTCACTACATGCACTCATTCGCCTACGTCACTCAGCCAATGAAAATCTCCCGTAAAATGCACTCGTGTGCAGCTTAATCCATCAGGCCAACAACGAGAGTCCACCGCAATTTTTTATTTTCGCCAACGCTGTATCCTCGAACAAGATTTGTACTCGTTTCTGTAAAGCTGCACAATCAAATAAAGCACTCGCAAGCACATCCACTCTCACAATTCTTATTAATAATACACAATAAAACTGCATACGCTGGATTGGCCATGTAAGCACGTAATGGTGCGGGGAATGCTTACGCCTAATAAATTCGAGGCACGCCGCCAATGCTTATCACCTCGAAGGTCTTTTGCGTTTGATAGACAGCTGTAGCACGCCCACGCCAACGCGGCGAATAGTAATTAGCGATTTTTCATCGGCGACAAGCCCTTCCCCCCCCCCATTCCTGCCTTACCTCGCTGATTATAGCACGCGCTTCTTGTTTCGCCCTCGGCACTGCTTTTGGCAAGCAGAAATCGTGACGTTGACTCGCGACGTCCCAGCCGACGAGACATTTGGATCGCCAGTCCTCCTAAAATGCCATTCGATTTTATTCCGAGAATATGAAATCTCCGACGCCGGTTTCTCCATAATTATTGAGTGGAATCCAGCTGCTGTATTGCTCCATTAGTCAGCGGGAAGAGCGCGCTAATCAATTAGGACGGCGAGATTTTATTGGACAATATGAAAAGAGAGCGGGGAGCTTCGAGAACGAGCCAACCGTCGATTACATCTAATCGTCTCTTACATCTCCCGATTTCCCGTAACAATATCGTGGCCGCCTTACCATTCGCCGTGACTTACCATCGCTTGCGTACTTTCCGCGCGTAAAAACGCACTCGGCCCAAGGGTCAAGTACCCTTGCGTTACCGTACCTTCGTCACCACACGCGAGAGTGTTCGAAACAGGGGAGCTGGAAACCGGCTCTTGCGTCACGACAAGGATGCCGGCTGAACAGAAGGATTATTATTCCGCGGAGAGCGACACGCGCTTCGTCCCTCATGCGTGCGCATTGGAATCCTTCTGGCAGTCGCACGAATTCGCGTGGTCTTCGGCTCGGGGACGTCCACGTCGGGGGGGGAGGGTGGGGAGGGAAGGGATGAAGGATGCAACGTTGCTGTTGCTAGGAGATGTTCCTTCCTGGAAGGATTGAATTGTGTGATTTTCGTGGAATCGACTCTTCGGAGGATTCAATTTTATGTTTCTGGAACGTTTATATGGTCAGAGATATCTTGCCTTTTTCATCGTCTGCCGCGAATTTTAACCCTTCGTTTAGCCTCTGTTCTAGCCCAAACTCCTTCCTAATGCTATTTCCTAGCTGTTGGCTTTAAATTGCTGATCTTCCACGATGAATCCATCAAGTTATAGGGCTACCCCATACGGAAAATCGCACGCCCTACATGTCCAGGCGAATGCAAAGTCACTTTACATGAGGTGAGACATTCTTTTTTACATCCAATAGTGGGGCTCGGATTCACTTGTAGTAGTGGCTTGCTCGTTTAAGACGGAGCCAATTGTTGTATTCGCTCTAGGCTAAATTCTGCAAATAACAAATAGTTAAGATTATGCTCATATAGCGTAATTGCCCCTGTCTGATAGCACTCGAGCGTCACTGCAGGTAAGTACATCTCCACTCCTCTTTGCACGCTGATATTTACAATCGAGTAGAAATGTATGTTTTAGTCGACGGCTCGGCGATTCTTGCTTTGCTATTCGGGATTTTCATGAGAATACAATGCATAAAAGATGTTTAAACTGCATCGAGTCATTCGAAGAACGAATACTTTCTTTCTCCACTATTTGTGCGTATTTCTTGCATTATTTTGTTGCACGTTTTATTGGCGCGTTACTTCGCACGTGCAAATAATAAGATTGGCACACAGTTGGCTGGCTGTCTTGCAATAATCTCTTACGACAATTGTCTCGGATAATAATAATGTTTGCGTTATGTGGTATTATTCGGGATAGATAAGCGAGAGGGGCCGAATCAGCCAATCAGCTGTTAATCTAACATTAATCGCGGCATATCGCAATATCACGTCAGGTTCCGTACGCCAGGAGCCGCTGATTTATATTCAAATGCCTTTATTATTAGAAGGCCTCGATTATATTATACTCTTTAATAGTTTGAGAGTTTGAGAGCTTGATTTTCAAGAGCGTGCACATATTAATGTGCTTGTGTTGAAATTTTGAGCGTCGACTTCCTCAAACAAATGCTGATTCAGCGTGCAATAATAGACCGCAAAAAGCGTGGCGGCCAAGTAGTGAGTGGAAGGAGAGCGGCACAAGTCCGAGGAATGCAGAAGGCAGGTACTCGCGTACTGCCGACTCTTAAATTTTGCATCGTCGCAATCCAGGGCGAACACTTCCTCGTGCGAGATATAATTTCGATTACGCCGCGCGAAAAATTTCCCCCGCACCCTCACACGGGGATGAGCTTGTATTTTGTTGCCCGTGTCTCTGTTTGCTACTGCTTTTGTGAAAAATGTCGGAGGCATCGCTCATTTTAAGCAAATAGCACTAGGCCCCTATAATAACAATACAAAATAAAAATAACAATACAATATAAAAACCCTACAATAACCCTACCCAATGGCTCATTACGTTTGTGCGATCTTGTAATTAGCCAATCCTTGTTTTTATATGAGCTGTTCAGCAATTGTAAAGTGACAGTTTTTACCGAGCGTTTGCTATTCTTACTTTATATTCTAAGCTTGGAGGTAAAAGTCCTTTTATCGATTAGTTAAATTCCTTTAAAAGTTGTGGTTCATTTCGTCTTGAATGCCGCTATGTGGTTTTGAATGTTTAATAAAAGTTACAATATAAGAGTGTAATATTTCAGATACTTCTTGTATTTCAAGCACAGATAAATATTTCTCTTGTGCAATACTTATAGCTTAAAATATTTTAAGTCTTCATTGCAAAACATAATACGTTCATTAGGATTTTTTCTGATATAAGCTTGGTTTTATTTATGGAACTTTCCGCTTCGTACACTACTTAGTAACTTTATCTCGATAATCAATAAACCGTGCATATACCACTGTTGAGAGTCTAATAGAAATAAAATAATTGTATGTCACTAGAAGTATCGCCTAAACCAAACTAATTTCTATCGAATTCTATTCTCTTTTCAATAATATCATTTTATAACTGTGATGCTATATCCTATCAACGACACGTACGTTGGAACATTATCGCTCGATGCTCTTTCATACGAGAGAAATGAGAAAGTTTGCCTTCCGAAATCGATCTGTTGTACATTTGCACAGTGTGTGTGTGAGAGAGAGAGAGAGAGAAACATTAGTAATCAAGGCCGCTTAATTAAAAGCGAGCATGTAGCTAAAAATAAGCGAGGGTCTTATTCTTATCAGCGGGCAAAATGCCTGAAACGAAGTTTTTGTTCGGCCCATTTGTATTAGATGGTGGTCCCAAAGGATAAAGAAAGGAGAAGAGAGAGAGAGAGAGAGAGAGAAAGAGTGCTATATAAAACTGCGAGGGTGTAGGCCACGCCCTATCTTCTCCCTTATGCTTACCCCTGCCGTACCCGTTCCAGTGGGGTGCAATTTCTCTTTGCGAGTGTTTGTGACTTGTGACTTCGGCTTATTTGCCTCCTTCCTTTTCTTCACCCTTGCCGCCGCGCTGCGAGACAACTGCTTGGTCCTCCTCATCTCCCGAAAAGATGCGGAAGAGCATCAAGGATAGCTAGCATATAAAGTCTCGATCCCAGGCCCCAATTAATTATTCATATATGCCTCTGTTAGGCTCTAACTTGGCTTCGCCATTGGTAGAGAACTTTGTCATTTTAAATAAATGCTTAGGTTTAACTTTTAAGCATGGCTCGACGAGATTAGCCTTATTACAGCACACAGTCGTCGCAATTGTCGTGGCAATATTTCGAGGAGCCGAATAGTGAGTTGAGAATATCGTCAAGATTTAGTAATAATCGCCTCGGATTAGCCTGGATCTCCGGTGTATTAGTGGCGGTGTATTAGTGGCGGAAAAATTGTCCAGTTTCCAGTAGAGGATTGGGGTGAGAGGTGGGGAAGGTGGAAACGGCCTCAATAAGTATGGAAAGCTCGATGCTGCTCGTATGTGTGAAAATGGCGTGGCGCGTTCACTAAAAAAAAGACGAGGCTACCTCATCCGAGCAGATGATCTCGCACGTGTCGAGTCAATCTCAGTGTCATTGTACGTCGGTTGGATCGCCGAAGCGAGCTCACGTTTGTAGGTTAAGTGCGATACGTGACAGCCTATAAGAATGCGCATTGAAAATAGATGTGGCATATTATTAGGGTTGAGAGCGCTTGATTCTTTATCTGACGGCAGGTGAGGTAAAAATAGCGCGCACCAGCTGATAATGCACGAGCGGAAACCTCTAGGGAGGCGCACATGCGCGCTAATGTTAGAACGGCACTGCAGTCCGCCTCAAGGGCGCATCAAGGACGAAGGGAGAGTTTGCCGTTCCTCCATTCCTTCGCCCCTTAAGCCTCATTTTTCGCGCCTTTGATGTGAGCACGAAGCACTCTCCTCTCGTCGTTATGTTCTATCGTTGACGTCTTGGACGGGTTGGAGAGGGGCAGGTAGGGGGGGGGTACGTTAACAAGCCATTTTTCCTTTTGACTATGTACCCGATGTATACGTGGCCTTCTCGTTTTTATAATTCTATCTTACGACTAAGGGTTAAAGTTAGTCGATTACTAATGCGAGGAGAGGCGGAGGAGTGTCGATAGAGATAGAGTCTTGGTGAAATCGAAGCACGTGGCTTCGCCTTTTGTTCTCAAAATTTCGACATTTCTATTTCGGATGTGCACATTACGCAATGCTCAATGGAATCGCTGGTAAAAATATTGCAATGAATGTGAAGCACATTTAGCGCGATCTAAGAGGAGCGATTCACTCGCTCGCACGTAACCGTACGGGCAAATATTTATTTATATAACGGTTATTAATTGTTCGATGTATTTTTATACGTGGAGAACCCGGAGTTATCTTAAAATAAACAGCTGGCAATGTGAACGTGGATCGGCTTCCCGTAGGTACAGGGCCCGAAATGTTTCAGCTCACATGCTAACGAACCAATTTACAATAATCCAAGCGTCTCAATGACAAAGCCATTTGCGGTCGCACTTTTATCACCTCCAAAGACTTTGTACTTTTTTCAACTAGTTCCACACACTTGCCAATAGATGCTGGATGCAACATTTAGATATTGGAGATGTCGCTTCTCAGATCTCAGATGCTTTGCATCACGTCACCCTCATTTAAATCGCCCCCCCCCCGCGAGCATTAGCAGTGCTCGTTATACATTTTTCTTATCCGGCTCTGTGCACGCGATTACGTAACAATTGTACGCGGGACGAAAGCTCGATAGAGGCGCGGAGGTCCGGCAGATTACTTCCAAATGAGCCCTCGAGATGACTGCCTAATAAATATCGCGGATCTTGGCTGGCAGATTTTCCTTATCTGCAGTTTATGAGGCTCGTAAAGCCTTGCTCGAGCCGAAAACTCGGGGCTTAGGTATCCGCGGACTCTTCCTTCCTGTAATTTTCTACTCCGGCCTTTTATATTACTTGGCGCAATGCACTCGCACGCCCTTTTTCGTTCGCGCGATAATTAAATGTTTTCGTCTGGGTTATTGCGTGTAACGTCTGCCGTGATTCGACGCGTTGCTTCGCCTACGAGTATTCATTAGCCCGCGAGGCGCCATATTTCAATAAATTTCACGAGGCCCCTTGTTTATTTGCCTTCTATAATTACGCTGCTCTTCAAGCGTCGATGCCCGTCGTATTTTTAGGCAGATTTCGTTATGGCTTTTCATGGAAGTGCCATAATATTTTTCGCCCCTAAATGGAAACCCATCAAGAGCTAATAACTTTTTTAATTATACGCGTTAAGGGTTTGGCTTTAATCTTTCTTAACGATTTATTCAGAAACTCGGCCTTATTATGTGCTCTTATCGATTTGTGCGCTTTCATTTATTATGCTCTTTGGCAGTCACTACTAGTAGTAGTAGTAGTAACCGATTCACTTCAACGATCTAAATAGAATGCATTTCAGACTTCAAATTTGCGCTGAAAAATTAGCGTTTCGATTTTAAGATTTTTATAATAATGATAGTATTATTATATATTATATCCAATATTGTATTATATCCAAATTATGTATTATATCCAATGAAACTTTTGGCAAATCTACTCCTACTTATCGTGTTACTAAGTTCTCCAAAGAAGCTACGTTTCCTTTGAGACTAATGATCTTTAATATGAAATTTTTTTTTTTTATCAAATCTTTTAAAATTTCATTATTATACCAATCACAGCTTTACTGAATTTCTCATCTAAGCATAATATAAAAATTTGTAAGAAGCTCATTTCTATTATTCTTTATATCTAGCCCAAACATCTTTATAATTCTAATTAATACCATTTTAATATAATTATCCGCAATAAAAGGCTCATAATATTTTAACTATAAGCGATGATCATAAGCTACAGGTAAAAAAAATATATTCACACTGTAAGTATAATATTAAAAAAAAATGTTTACGTTAGCCCTTTTTCATTTCTATGAAACAATTTAACAATTAACTGAGGTTCATATAATATTTGAGCAAAGTACATATACATTTTATAGACAATTAGTATAAGTGCCTTGCTAGAATTTAAATTACATTGTTATAACGTTACCACACAACTGATGATATATTTTTAGATTCAACTTCCGTATATTAATTGAATACGACGAAACATATAAAATTTGTTCCTACAAATTATATCCAAGTTTATAAATTACTAAATTGCTCAATTAATTTACTAAGGATAAGTAAAATTTAACATAAATTAATTTTTGCAAAGTGACATATGAAATTTCTGAAGACTTTTATGTATAAGAAAACGTCATAGTTTAATATTAATAATTAATCAACACCTTTTGTTCACCAATTTTCAAATTCATTCGAATTCATTGTCAATGATTTATCATTAATATGAAAATCAATACATGACGTGTTATTCTTATCGAATTTTGTACTGCAACGCAAGAATAACTAATTCTTGTGAAATTGCATTCAGCTAAAAACTATTTTTAAATATTTAAATTAACTGTTCTCAAGCAATAACTACTTAAAAAATTCACTTAAATCTTTAATGAAACAATTCGGCGTATTTGGAAAAAAGATTCGACGACTAAAAATTTACGCTTTCCTTTAAAATATTAATTTTCAGCTATACATTTCGTACGCTGAATATGCATATTATATTCTCTTTTGGAACGAGAGCACACGAATAGAATCGTAATGAGGATTTCGAATCAACAAGCGCAATAATCTCTTGGTAATGTACTTTATCTAGCAACAATGCACTCAAAATCCTTGCTTGCGCATGTACTTATGCTTAGATGAAAATACGAGCTTACAGTCACTTGGGCTCGAAAATAACTAATAACATTTGACTAGTCATTTACAAATTTCTTACGCATTGTTAACAAAATTATTTAAACTGCCGACGACAAAGAAATTTTATTTTAACTTAATCGTAAATATTGCTGCGCCATTTCCCGGACGAATAGCTAATATCCCCAAAACAGCAATTTATTCAAATCAGCAAACCGATTCTATTCCCCATAAGTATATATAAAAGAGTAATGGACATTCAACCCCTACAACACTACACCTTCTGGTGTCTACAAATTATCATCCCCAAGGAACCTCCGTTGGTCCTGGCGCGAGTTTACGCGAAACTGTCGTCCGTTTCCGAGCGGCTCCTGCGAAAAACTACACGGACGTATGGGAATACGTGTGCGATTCCTTGTTCACCATCGCGCGAAATAGAGGCGAAGGTAGTAAGCACGAGGAAACTATAATGATACAGTCGTAGCGGTGGCGATGGTGTTGGTGGTGGTGGTGGTGGTGGTGGTGGTGGCGGCAGTGGCAGCGGCGGCGGCAGCGGCGGCGGCAGCGGCGGTGGCAGCGGCGGCAGCGACGGCGGCGGCGGCGGCGGCGATAGCGGCAACGGCAATTCG
>JAPYYT010001751.1:0-23666 GCA_030522565.1 Ceratosolen corneri
ATATATATATATATATATATATGAACATTGACAAAGAATGCCAAAATCTGTCTTTTTTCAGTTCATATATTTAAATATAATCTGTAAAATGTGAAACTTTTATTAATAAACTCTTTACATGGTCATATAAAATGAATATATTTAAAATTAAAATAACATGACTAAATCATAAATATTTAAATTAAACATTTTTCAATGTCAAAATTTATTACACTTCCTAATTCTTTACGAAGTTTAACTTATTACAATCCTGAAAAATTATTTACTAAAATTTTAATATTTAATAATACCTTAGTAACAATAGGTTCGGACGGATATAACTCGAAGTTTTTTGATTGGCGTATATCTAATAGAAAGCTATCATTCTTCAATGGATCCTTTAAAAGTGTATCTATGCATGTATTATCATCATATGTTTGATTGACAAGATCATAATCAGCCAAATAGCTCACTATACGACATTGATTAAGCTCAACTTCGACATCGAATTTGACTTTCTTATAAACAGATTCTGTTACTTGGGCCAATGTATAGTTCTTAGGAACAGGTACATTAATATGTTTAAGACTACCATTTCCAGAATTACGACAATAAACATTAAGCACTTCTAAATTAGATTGTGCCTCGTGATAATTTTGATCTTTTTCGTTCCTTTTCATCTTCTCAAGAAGATCCTGTAACATCGTAAAAAAACACTATTCCTTACAAAAATTATATTAAATAAAAATATGGTTACAATATTCACCATAATTGATACATGACAACTTATTTGTAATATTAAAAAAATTAATTTTTTTTAATGAAATTATTTTACAATAATGTAATGTATTGTATTGAGTATAATACAATTTGCATTTAAATATTTAACTAAATATCTATAAATATATCCTTATACACAATTTATTCACTAATTATTCACAGAACAATAAAGTTTGTACGATTTATATACATTTTATGTAGAGAATATTAAAGTTTAAAGAAAGGATAATTAAAATGGTTAAATTTTAATTTTAAAATTTTACAATTTTTAAAAAAAATTGATTCCTGAAAATTAATTCCAAATACATAATTAAATAAAAAGGAATTTAAATATTTAATAATTTAAGACAATTAGAGGAATTTGTATTATCAATGGATTCCTAGATGTTAAATCAGTACTATTATATGAATGCTAATTGGAAAAATAATTGCTAGTACTGTGAATTGAAAGCAATAATCGTTGCTTGATAAAAATGCCCAGTGCAATAAAAATGGACATTTAGTTGAGCATTAAAATTGCACAAAAACAGTTTAAAAAAATATTTACATTGATATGGAATAAAATTATTAATTTAACGAATAACGCGTATTGTAAATAAAAAATCAACGCACCGACATTCAAACAGTGATTCTAAAAGCATTAATCTATTCATACATTATATATATATATTTATATATATATATATATATTAAAAGATTTGAAAATGATTTTTTTATATACAAATAAAATTTATTTGTAATATACCTTAATATGAGGTGGAAAATCTTCTGTTTTTAACGGCAAGACATTGCGACCAGGGTCAATCTGCCTGTACATAAGCATATACGCGTTTGTACTACTGCGGTATGCTCCAGTATAATATTGTGGCCTTGTACTGCCTCCATATATTTTTGGAATATCAGAAGAATCGATCTAAAATAATTTTTTTGTATTAAATCTTAATTTAGCATTTTAATGCTTATTAAAAAGCAATAGATTATTATTATTATAATTATATTTCTCTTCTTTAAATGTTCGTTTTAATAAATACTTGCAACTTAACAAATTTATAGCGCATCAGTTATGTAGCAGTTTATAGAATATTTCTTAATTTTACGCTCAAAAGATTATACAAATTGTGACAAATTTTTCTAAAATAGTTTATAAAAATAAAGAAAATTCAGATGACTTAGTTGAGCATACATACAGGTGTAACATTTTGATCATTAAAACACTGCCATTTCTTATTTCTGAAGTCTTTTATATAAGCGTAATAATGTCCTCCACTAGCACTGCCACTGTGAATCATAATTGAAAAAAGTTCATAGATATATGGTCCTTTCGTTGATGCATATTCCTGGCGTAATTTTTGAATATTATAATTATATGTACTACCCGACGACAGCTTACTAGTTTTCATATCAATACCTACATATTTAAAACAAACATTACAAAAAAAAAATCAAAATAAAATTTTGAAAAATATACATTTCATTTAAATATTTTAATACAATTTTTAAATTATCTCATATGTTCGAGAAAAGAACATTTTTAATAAAAAGAATGAACACAGAAATTAAACAGAGAAATATCTAAATATGAATATAATGCACAACCTTCGTCAACATCTTGATCGGGATTATTTGAATAATTACTGTTTGACATTTTCATATCGTTTATTATACATTCTTCATCCACTGTACTATCAGTAGTAGAACTATCGTCACCTTTAATACCTGTATCTTCTTCGTGACTTGGAGATTCCTGATTAGACTTTGATTCAATAAAGGAATTTAAATTTAAAACATCAGGAAACGCTACCCTATATAAAAAAAAATTCAATTATTTACTATATATAACTTTATGAACAATTAGTTTAATTAAAGATCAAATCAAATAATATAATCACTTTTACAATAATTCAATAGTAACATATTGATTTTATAATAAACTTACTTTACAAAATATAATTTTATACTATTGAAGTATTATTATAGTATTTTTAAAGTATGTAAAATTACTTTTATGCTAAAATTAATTTTTCTTATTAATTCGATCTTTTAAATATATATATATATATATATATGTTATTTATATATATATATATATATATATATTATATTAACGTTAAATATATATATATATATATATATATGTTAAAGATAGTTTTCAATATTATAAAATATATTAATTTTGAAAATTAAACTAAAATATAAATTTATGTGTGTATATATTTTATTTCTTTTAAACATTATGCGTGCATGTGTAAATTCAATATTTATATTAACATACTTATCATTTAATTTGATTCTGTGGAACGATTTTTGATCAAAATCAAATCGTTTCAATTGTAAAGTAAGAATATATGGAAATTTCGTAAATTTCAATCCTTTGTGAGCATCAGACATTCGATTGCATTCTTCGCAAAAATATTGATTGTTTCCTTCCAGAGTTTCATATTTCACAAATGCTTCTAATGCATCTTGCTATAATAATTAAATAATATATTAATAAAATCATGTAGATATCTTCAAGCTGTGTATCGTTATTTTATTTAATAAAATTTAAATGAATTTAATGGATATTTGATAAATAGATTTAAAGATAACTAAGCAAATTTGAAACAAATAGAAATTTAAAAATCTAAATTTAATTATGAAAAATATATATTATTTTATTGCAATTAAATAATCATAAATAGAAGAATTGACAAAAATGAAAAGTCTGAAAGTATTCATTAATTTTATTTTCAACGCAGTTATTAGTAATTAAATTGAAAAAATTTAATTTTTATTTAATAAGAAATTAAAATCTCACCACACATTTATATGCTACATTGGCATCGAAAGGTTTCACAGGTAATGGAATATCAAGAAATGTATCTTCTCTAGATTTTTCTGTGTGACACGTTAGGCACTTTACGTAATCATTTATTTTTCCTGAAAAGTAATTAATACAAAATCGTATAATAAATATAATTTAATTTAAAGAATTGAAATTTAAAAAATGTATGAACACAACAAAATGTAATATATAAATTATAAAATACCTTCGTAAAGTCCACTGATGAGGTCAGCTTGTTTTGTATTTTTAAATGTTTGTTCTAATGCATCAAACATTACTCGACACAGTTCTTGAATATCATGTTGGTCCCATGCATCATGATAATTCCATCCGAAACTTGTGGTCAATGAAGTAGTTTCTACTGCTGGTTTAAATGAAGTCTGTTAAAATATGTATTATTATTATTATTTTGTTGAAAGTGTGTACAAATAATACAATATCAATTTATAAAAAACTGTTTGAGCATACCTGTAAATTAAGAAATAGTTTTTGCAATTGAAAAGGTATACTTTTATCTTCTTGATTTCTATCTAAATTATTGTATTCCCAACTATACAAAGCATTTCTAAATTCAGGAGTCATATACAATGCTTGAAGAAGACTATTGAGGTAACATGTCATTGCTTGATTTACCAGACCCACATATTCTAAAAAAGTGTTTAAATATTTGAAACTTGTATTAATAGAATAGTTTAATTAATGAATATTTGTATTTATTTGTGAAGTTAACACTAATCGCCAACTATTTGATTAAAAATTTTAAGTATTTTTTATATTTTTCAGTTATAATTAATTACTAATCTTACTGTATTCTGTAGTTTCTGCATTATTGTACAAAAAACTATCATCGCTTCTTGCACTCTCAAAATTATCTAAACTATCTGAATTTATATTATCAATACATTTTCGGTGTGCTGTTGATATTACACAGTTTCTATAAACGTCTTTAGTTGTATTAAAAGTATTCAAAGTATGATATTCGCTGTCAGATACTGGACTGGCTGACGATTCATCTTCAGAAGATTGAACTTCTTTATTTTTACAAACACTTATTATTTCTAGTGATATATCTCCCATATTTAATCCTGGTATTGGTTCAAGAATTTTGTCAAACAAATCAGAGCCATTTATGACTTTAGTGATATCAACCTGTTCAAAAATAAACATTCTTCATTTCTTATTCATTTACCAAATTGGCAATAATTTTTTAAAAGATCACATGTAAAATTCTAAATAACACTTAAACATAGATAAAAATTTTGCATGCATTAAATATCCGTAGATATAATATTACATTCTATACTCGTAAAAAGCTATAAAAATAGTTACAAGAATGAACTTTTGATTTATAATTGTTTAAATATAAACATTCATTAATTGAAATCAAAATGCATATACTACAAGAACAAAAAATATGTATTAAAAAGAAATAAGATTAAAATTAGATCAGAAATTAAATTGATTATGATTTAGGATAAAAACATAATTATATTTAGAACTAAATTTTGACTTAATAAAGGTAATAATCATTGAAATATAGTTATACTAACTTCAACATTTGAAAATTTCAATGTACAATGATCGAGCTCATAATCATGACTTTTACAAAATAAATCAATTTGTTTTTTAATGTCAGACCTTAGTGATTCTGCATCTTTATATATGAATTTAACATTTTTTATACAAGTATTTTCATTATTTGAACTTTTATATTCAAATTTTACAAAAACATCTTTATGCACCATTTTCTGAAAAATATAAAAAAAATATTATAATTATAAACAAAACTTTCTAATAATTTCTAATAATTCCCTGAATTTCTAATAAGCTAGAACTAATTTACTGTAAGTACTACTACTTATTAAAATATTTCGTTTTCTTCTGAGGTTTGAACATCATGCAAAATATACTTATCATTAAATTTGTTAACAATTTGTGAATTTATATAAATAGAAATATTTGTTAATATCATCTAATGTAGTTTATATTTTTATTATTAAAGCATTGAGAAGATAAATTTATTTTTAAAACAAGTAAATAATACAAATCAATTTACATAAATTTATTATTGAAGTAATATATTAAAATTAATTTATAAACTTATTAAATTTTTCTATTTATACATAACTTATTAATTATTAATTATAATCACATTTTTAATTAAGGTCAAATTAATTAAATATTAATTATTTGAACTTTAATTCAACCAATTTTAAAGAACTTTAATGAATAATTAATTTATTATAATTATATTGATTATTTTTCTGATATATTAAAAGAAATAAATGTGGAATTTGTGCAATAAAGTAGGATACTCTTCAGTATGGTATGATACTATACGAAAAGCCTGTGAAGCCTGTGGTTATATTTAGAAACTCTAAACCAAGACTTGAAAAGTGGCTCTCTCTGAGCCACAATCATCTCTTCCTTCTTTCTCAAATTCTAATTAATAAGATTATCCCTAATTTACTGTTTTAAAATAAAATTTATAAAATAGTTTTTTTTTCTTTTAAAATTAATTTCCATATGTTACTTATATGTTATTTTTCAGTGATTTCAATTTACATATTAATATAATTTGTTTAAATTTTCCGATCAGTTTATTTTATAATATATATATATATATATATATATATATACATATATTCACTATAGAAAAAAACTTTAACATAACAAACATTAAAATATACTAATATTTAACAGATATTTATATTATTGTTAAATGTAAGAATAAAAGTATTCGTGATAATTATTAAATGTTCAATGATATATTTTCCGACAAAATTTTGAATATATTTATACAATTAAATTTTTTTATTATTAATTGACTTCATTATTCTATTGCATATTAAAATCTAAATTTATATATGATTAAAAAAATTACGTCACATATTTATGAAATATTCACTTAATTCACATTTATAAATATTTCAAAATATATTCTATATTCTTACATGGCTGTTTTTGTACAATTCAGGTTCTCTCTTGAATAAGAATCTTCTTGTATAATGTAATATCTAATAAAAGATGATATTTTGCTAAACAAAAAAAATAAACTAAATATTAGTACTGTTAATTGTTATATATATATATATATATATATATATATATGAAATAGCTTTTAAAATAATAATTTAAAAGAAATTGTACACAAAATAATTATTTATTACTTTGAATAGTGTTATATGATCAATAAAATGATCTCCCCTTCACATTGATATTCTCTATTGCATAATTGAATACAGAAGTGAATTGAATTATTTTCATTGTGTAAATATTCATTTGAAAAGATTAACTTTTTTATTATACAAGCTATAATAGAAGAACTGTATATCAGAATGCATTTGTAATTATTTACTTAAAATTAAATAGCAATACATTTTTTATTGAATAGGGTGCAAAAAAATATTATCACTAATTTAGCATTTTAAGTTTTCATTACTTCTATTTGTACTTCCAGAACTAAGGATTTGAAAATTAAAATTAATTTTTTTATCGATATTCTCAATTTACGTTAAAATAAAATTTTTTTTTTTTATATTTAATATTTTCAGGTCATACAAATTATGATGAGACAAAATATATTTAATAATGGTAAAAATATACATATGTATATTTTTTTTTTTTTTTTTTGAAAGATGCATTGAATAAATCTAAACATCCATTACGTTTCACTTTCAACAATCCACAATAAATAAAAAGCTTTTAAACATTGCTACACTTGCCATTTACACAAAGCTTTTCAATAATCAATGTAGAAGGGACACAAATAGTTTTTTTTCATTAAATCTAATAGTTAAAGTTCGCTTGTAACTTGAGATGGGCAATGTAAAAATTCATGGGTGTACAGCTTTGGGTTAAAAACGTGTACGATGAGCCGAAGGCGTGCAACCGTGAGTATTTATGTGTGTGTGTTACGAGCGAAATGAAACTCGAGAAAGCTTTTTACCATTCACGTCCATTATGGTCGAGTTTAGGCCAATATTACAGAAAGTAAAAAGAGGGAGAATAAGCCAATGTCGAATGTCCGAGTGTTACAGAGTGTTGGAGAAATAAGTGGAAAAGCCAGGAAAGAAAAAGTATTGCGCTGTGATAGGATAAACGCACCTTGAATCACGTTCACATGCATGAGGTATTTCTTGTTTTCACGTATAGCAAACGATTTTAAGAACTCACGCTGATAACAAATTGATGGTAATCGTGGAAAAAAAATACGATACTACGAGACTACTACGATACACTACGATACAACGGCGACGACGACGACGACGACGACGACGACGACGTCAACGACGACGACGGCGGCGACGACGACGTTGCTAGTTATTTCACGATGCTTCGATAATGTGTCACATATTACCGCCGGCTGCCTTTAAGTTAAAAACGTGATAAGTTATATAAATGCACGTTTTACTCGGAACACAAAGGCGATGGCGTTGAAATTTGTTGGTTGAAAAGGACTTCACCCCGAGAATCACTGACACATGTGTAATAATCACTCTACGCCATATTTATTTCTTTCTTTTTTCCGAACATCGCTCTTTTTTGATCAGTGGTACCAATCACGTACAGTAAAATATAGATAGTCGGTCCGATTAGTCACGTTGTCAACAAGGTTAGGTCGATTCGTTAACACAAACATGGTGAAGAAGTTAAATACAGCTTTAAGCCAAATGTATTGTACGCATAGAATTAAAAAGGGAATGTAAAACGTGGAATTTTTACGTAATCATTGTGGGTTCTTTATTAAAAGCATTAAAAGCCATCACTTGTAAGATAATTCATAAACAATTTTATAAAATTAAATTATTTTTAGAGCTTGTGTCAACTTTAATTGTTTAAAATTATTTTTATCAAAACATTAATGATGCACTTAAATAAACGAAAGAAAAATAATATTATTAACGAAAAAATATTAATAATAACGAATAAAACTTATTGAATAAAGAAATAATTAAATGCATACTTGGGCCAAATGTATTGCGCGTATATGATTAAAATGAAAGTATAAAAATTATTTATTAAATGCCATAGTTCAATTTCAATATTTTACATATGATATTATAAAATTTAACTTATTTAAAAAAAATATGCTTAAGTACGCATAATAAATATTTAAAAATATCTCGATAGTAATAGAGAATAATAGTATCTTCAAATTAAATTTAGATCATATTTGTTAAAAGCAAGCATTTCAAATATTAAAAATAATCGAAAAATAAACAATGCTAATAACCGAAGAACTTTTAAATATGAAAATCATAAAAATTTCACATCGTAATTTTCTAATAACAATTTGTGCAAATTAAAATTGAATATAATTATGTCTTATATTATATTAAACAAAATATATAAAGTAAATTGAATTTATCCAACCACTTTTCAATACGTACATTAAAATTTGTACAGATTATTTATACAGATTACGAGAAATGTATAAAAAATTAATACTGATCTTTACATTCCTAATCTGAATATAAAAAATACATTTAGTACACTTATTTATATAAATGAAATTTTTCATTATAATATATTTTGAATCATGTTTGATGCAAACCATACTTGAAATTGAAATTATTAAATTTTAAAACAGATAAATAATACATGCCTGACAGAATAAATAATATATATATTATTATCCAATAAATACCCAGTATAACAATTATTTTAGTTGCCAAAGATATTTTAATATTTGATATATAATAAAATTAATATCCATTTTGCTTATCTTTTTCAAGTGATAAAAATTCCGAAAATCATAAACTTTAATGCAGTCGTGGCTGTCTATTTACGTTAGAAAAATTTGTATATAAATAAAATTAAATTTATAATAATAATAATTGTAAAATAATATTTATGAAAATAGAATTCAGTTTTTAGTAATGATTGCAAAATAATTCTATATCTTCCAATATTACAATTTTACTTTTAAATTAAAGAAATCTATTTTTAACATACAAATTGAACTAAAAAACGGAGAATAACTATAAATAAACCGAATGTCTACTGCCTCTATTAATTGTGCGTAATATAATTCTGAAGAGTAGATAAGTAATACTATGTCTTAATATAACAGAATAAAAATATTTTTTTTTAATGTAAAAGTTCAATTGAGAGAAAATTGTAAAATTAATTGTTTAAATTTTACATAACATAGGAACAATTTTATTAGTTAATTTCAAGCCCGTCGCAATGTTTTCACGTATCATCTACGCTCAAATTCACAGTTCTTCGTCTTTCATTTCAAAGGAACTTCATAATAGCTCTTTCTCATTTCACTTTATGTACTCTTACACTTTTCATATGCATTCATCTACCTTCCCATTCCCAGCTTTCGACGCTTTTCAACTCTCAAGAATATCAATCTCAAAATTTATATTACCAACAACAACAAGTACGACAAGAGCACAAACAACAATATCACAACTAATAATACATACGCATGAATATTTAATTTATTAATACGTTGTAGTATATATTTCAAGCTAATTTTTATAATTAAAAGAATTAATTTAATGTACAAATATATTCAATCAAAACATAATATAATCAGAACACGGAGATTAAAATAGCACATACATGTATATATTTTTTCAAATTTATAAATTACAAAAATATTTGGCTAATAATACTTATTTTCAAAAATAAATAAACTTAAAAAATCTCATTACAATATGTGATCTTCTTAGGGAAATTATTTTTTTTTTTTTTTTTTGACATTTATGTTTCGCAATAAGTAATTACATGTACGTTAAAAACAATTCATTAACATAGTTCAATGAAATAAAGTGTGTGGAACAATATCCATGGAATATTCAGTCATTTTTATTATTTAATTGTTAAATCATTGCATAACGATATAGTTTTTGTAAAAGATTAATTAAATCCATTATATTAGATTTTTATTTTATTAAGCAGGCTATTGCAAATTAAAGTTTATTTGTATAATGTGTATGATTAATGATTATTTAGATTTATATTAGCGCAGTTATATATAAATAAATATTAGGCCCATAAGGTTACATTGGGTTATATTTTCAATGGCAGCTATTAATAAAAAAAATTGATTTTTATCAAATAAAAACGAAAAGATAAAAATGGAATTAAAAATAGAAAAATAATATGGTAATATATTAAGAAATGGAAAACTTCTCACTCATTGTTCGATATTTAAATAACAGAAAATACGGTTATAAAAAATCTAATGAAGAATCTACATTTACAAATGTATATTTACTAAATTGCCCTATAGAAAATAAAACTAACCATTATTAATAAAAAACAAATGTATTACTAGGGTGCGGGAACCAATCAATGCAAGAAATAATAAACAGCTTGATTCAACATTATTAATTAAAATAGTATCAAGAAACAATAGTCATGTCTAGATCTAAGCCTAAATGCGATCAGTATTATGCTGAAAAAGATTGAAATATTTTCATACAATTGAGCGAATGTTTGAAAATTCTAGTCGCTTTGTGCCAAAATAGATAGAAATAAAAAAATCAATAAAGACTGGAAAAATAAAAAATCTATAAATGTAACTAATATGAATAAGATATCTCCTACGTTATGTTCCAAATAAGTTTTCATAAATTATAATTATTCTGATTAAAATATAGATTAAATATAAATTTATATCTATTCCTTTCAAGCCATACGAAATTAAAAAGAAACATGTTTATGTATAGAGTTCGATTTTGTATTATAATGAAAATATAAATCATGTATTATTCTTCCTTTGTCTCTCCGTCTCTCTCTCTCTCTCTCTCTCTCTCTCTCTCTCTCTCTCTCTCTCTCTCTATCTATCTATCTATTTATCTATTTATATATGTGTGTGTGTGTGTGTGTGTGTGTGTAGTTTATTTTTAATTTATAAATTCTAATTTTACCCATAATATATGAAATATAAATATTTATTTAAAGCATTGATATTTTCTTTGCTATATAATAGCAAATGTGTACTAAGAACTTGGCAATTTCATTTATACCAAGAACATATTGATTAACAACATAAATATGACTTCTCTATCCATTAATAAAAAATTAAATTTATAAAACAAATTATTATTTTTAATTTATTTGTAATTGTAATTTATTTTAAATGACTTTAAAGTCCTGATGTTAGATATTTAGAAACTTTTATATCCATACTTTTTCAATTAAAATATATTATATATATTATATATTTTATATTATATATTATTATATATATTAAAATATCAATAATATATTATGAAAAGTTTTAACTAAATATTTGTTAGTTTTATTTTTCATATAAGTTCATAAAATTCATTATTTATAACTAATTGTTGAATGTCGTTAAATTATTAAAGAATAATAATTAAACTAATCATGAATATTGCAGTGAATGGTAAATATTTTAAATAAATTCATTAAGATTAATTTTAATTAATCATTAAGCAATTCTATATTGTATGTTTTAAAATAAAATTAATAAAACTTGATTTTTTTTTTTTTAATAAATCTCTGTCTCAAAGATCATGACTTTTATTTAATATATTAATTCATAATTTGTAATTTGTTTATATTCAAAGCCAGTAGACTTGCGTTGCGTATTTTGGGAATACCTTACCTTTTCCAATATAGGCATTCACAAACTAAGTGTATTGGCTCCCTTCAAATGCGGGTAAGATCAATTTGATTTTAAGTTCTATATTTGGTTGTGCGATTATTCTAAATTAGGTTGTGCGAACGAGTTAAAACGGATAACCGAGTTGAACATTATTTCGATAAAATAAGACGTGTCGTTTCATTCCGAAATAATAACAAACTCAAAACAATGTGCTTATTGTTTTTAAGTTTTAATCGACATTCTAAAATGTATTTTTCTCGAATTCTATAACTTTAAAACGAAGTTAAAATTATGCAATTATAAAAATTATATAAAAATTGTATAAAAAATCAAGTTTTATTCACTTATTTGAGTATGACTTGTGAAAGTGCTAACTAATGTTACTACGGCCATTAAAGAAATCATTGCAGAAGCCAATAATAATATTTTTCATCCAACACCGCATACAATTGCTATTTATTATATATTTTATAATTACTACTCAAGTTCCTACGAATTAACTGCCTCCATGAGGGCCAATAGAGGTGATCTCAACTGCGCATGCCTCGAGAAAGCACATCTATGTTGCCTATGGGAAATCTAAACTTCAAGCTAGAGGTTTGAGCGAGAGGTTATATAGTATATAGTAAGAAGCATAAGAGTTCAGTGATTAAAAAATGTCAAAGGTCGACGATAAAGATCCGTCGGCGACAGCTTTTCGAAATATTAACGTTGATCTTTATAGCGATAACAATTTTAAGGAAGATGATCCCGACGGTGGCACGACCGGGCCTACTGGATCGGATGAAAATGAAATTCTCTTACTACTTAGCCAATATCCTTTTGGAAATTTGTGTTTAATGAATTTTTTCAGCTAACTTCGTTTCGGCAAATAATATTTTCTTTAACTATTTCATAAGGGCAAACAAGCTGAGGCTTTAATTTCCGTTTTAAAATCAGCACCGTTGGATTGCAAGAATCATCAGGTTAAGGTAACCTCAAAAAACATAATTGTTTGGAGACTGTTATTGCTTTGTTGCAATGCAATTTGTTGAAAACTACCTCGAAAATAATTGAGTTTTCTTTTTTTATGTTTTGATTGTTTACAAAAATGGGAAGAAATGTTTGAACGGCTTTGTCCCATACGATTAGCATATTTTTATTCCTAATGTGCAATACAGCGAGCAAAAGAATAAAATATTTTATTAATTAAACATTTTGATGAAAAATTCAATTGACTTAGCAATGATACTTATACAAAACTACATTTATAATAAAGTCAAAATCAATGAGAATATTTATTAATTTTAAAACGTACGATACTTAAAACTTATTCGTATTTCTTGCTTATAGGAAAATGCACGAAATTTGATTCAAAAAGTACTTCTTAGTATAAAAATTAACCAAATGGATGATTGTATAGCCCAATTGGATCGTCATCTGATGGATGTGCTAATGAAATATATTTACCGAGGTTTTGAAATACCAAATGAAGGCAGTAGTGGACACTTACTTGTGTGGCATGAAAAACTCTACAATGTCAGTGGAGTTGGAAGTATCGTTAGAGTATTTGCCGACAGTAAAAGAGCTTGAACAATGAATATTTATTATTGTCTAATTGATGATCTTCCTTTAGTTACTAATACGTGTCATTGGTAACATAAAGAGTGTAGATAGCTAAGTCAACATTTTATAATACGAAACCGTGGTACATTTATACAAAGTTGTTATAAATAAAATAGTTTTTATTTCCTCGTATTGAACAAAAATTGTACAGGTTTCGTTTATTTCTTTTTAATAAAATGTGAAATCATTTTTACAAATCAATGAAAATATCAATTTTCGTACTATTATTAAGCATACATTATATGTAAAAATGTCATTTGTTAATAAAATTGCACATCTCTAATTTACAATGTAATGGTTATTATAATATTCTATTCCTATAGTAATTATATTTATTGTTATTTAACTCTTAAGATTAATTATAATACTTTGTCCTCTACAGTAAGCATAATCATATTTGTTTGAAGAATTAAATATAAAGCGCTGACAAATACTGCATTAGCTCTAAAAGATTTAAGAGAATGTATAATTATATATAAATTGTAAGAATGATAAAAATAGCAAATTAGTTGAATTAATTAAAACTTACTGTCCCTCTTTAAAATATTCTTTCAATGTATTACTAAATCGTTTACTGTATTTCACAAATTCTCGTTTACGTTGATCTAAGGCCTGTTTACCTGCAGATTCTGGTATATATCCTGTAACTTCATTAACCGCATCTAATAATTTTTTAATAGCACTGGCAATTTCTCTGAAAACATGTTTTTATATTAAATTTCTATATATTTTCGAAATTCAAATTGATAAACAAAAAAAATAATATGAATTAATTTTACTTAATTGTTTCAAGAAATGTTTTGCGATCAGTTATTTCATCTGGAATTCTACTTAATATCCTTTTCAATGAAGTAGATTTTCTATTAAGCTCTGGAAATGCATTTTCTGAACGTACAGAACGATATTCAACAACTGTAATTATTAAATATATTTATTATATTATATAAAAAATACTTTGTTATATGCATATGCGTATAAAACTTATACCATCGCATTCAGATGCAATGCCTTGCAACCGAAGTACGCTTTCATTCATATCTAAATTAAGGTCTGCTCGGCGCACAAGACCTAGTATTAAGTCATAGGTAATTCCTGGATGATTAAGTTCTGCATTGGATAAAGCTTTACGAAGTATCTGAGCAGCTACCAAATGTTGCCTTTCCAACTAAAAAAAAATTACTTACAAATGAGATTTTATATAAAAAAATACATTATATTTACATTTTTTGGACTTTTTTTCTTAAAATAATTTAAAATACTAATTTGAAAACTATCTACATAAAAATCGATTATAAATTATTAATTAAAAAAAAGAAAAAACTATACAATCAATATAAGAACTTACTTTTGCTAAAATAGGACGTAATATTACTGGAAGAATAAGTGATGTAACTGGAGTCTCATCGCCCATTGTCATTCTTTATAGGTTTTGTTTTTTATTTGTACTCAGTCAAATAAATGCAAATTTGTGCTTACACACAAGAAACGAATTATTCGCACCAATTATAATAAAAAAAATAAAAAAATCAATCACTATATTTGAAAATATGAACAAATTTAATTTTCAATTACGTTAGTCTTTGGCAACAGCTGTCAAACAATTAATTTCAAGATAATTAGGTTACAAAAACTCTCACAGGAATACAACAGAGAAAATACGAAAACTCATCCAACATTAAGTAAAAAGTCTCACTTACAATACTTTCACACTCAAATTCTAGTTTGAATTAACAAATTGAGAATGAAACATGAGTGGTTTCTGTAGATATGTTAACAAAATCTAAACACTAACATTTTATAACATGCTATTATGGCGACACCTTGATACACGATTTTTAATTCCCTACATTTTCAAGTTTTCTATATAAATTCTATATAAATTAATCGTCATATACATATATATATATAAATATATTAATATAATTGTCGTATTACTACTGTCATTACGGCCAATAATTTTAATTATAAATTATTCCTTAAACATACATATATATATATATATATATATATATATATATTAGCTACATTTTTATTTTATAGATCTTTTATATATTTTTTGCATTTTATTTTATACGTAAATTTATATTTTTGGCCATAATGCAGTATATGTTTTAAATATTTTCTTTGTTAATAATAAATACTTTTATACAAAAAATAGGTTTTTTATTAACAATCAACAATAAATATATGTCATATTGTAGTGTATTCGCATCGTGATAATTACAATAATCTCACATTAAAATTCGATATATAAAAATATAATTGCAGCATTTATAAAATTAATATTATCTATTGATTATTGTATATATATATATTTATGTAAGGTTTTATTTTTGTGAAAATGAGAATATAAGTTATAAATATATCAAATGTTTAATAGAATTAAGAATAACATTTGCTAATTATACTTCTTGCATGGGATTTTTATCATGTCAATATTTTAAATATAGGAGCCTTAGAATAAAAATACTTTTAATAATATTTATAAAAAAAAAAAAAAAAAAAAAAAAAAAATATATACGTAATATTTTCCCATGCATAAGTACCTGCTTATAGTTAAAAAAAAATTTTTTCTTAAAAGAATAGAATTGCTTGTAAGATATGCGCAAGTATTTAAAAAAGATCTTGTAAAAGCTTAATGATGATAAATTATAGCTTTTAAAACACGTGAACCTTAATTCAGAAGTTTTCAAAAAATTGATTGTAAGGTTCCTTACATTTTTTTACAGATGTAAATTATCGATGTATTAATACATAATTAAACAGAAAAATTTGAGTACAATGCCCGGTCGTTCTTTAACGCATACAATTAAAATATTAATATAATCTTATTACTTCTTAGGAATACTGGAAATATGTAACGAAAATTTTAATCGAATTTAGTGGTCAACAAAAATAAAAACAAATATCTTAACTGTACATTTTATTAATGAACCTTTAATATCTCATACAAAAACAATCGTTTAATTTGAAAATTAATATATCAAATTGATTTTTCATAAGAGATATAATCACTTACTTAAGGCACATATATAATTGAGATAGAATTGTATAATTTCTATAAAATATGATTTAAATAATTGCATATTTCTTATAATATTAAGTTTTATATGCAAATTTATAGTTTTAATATTATAAAATGTATAACTTGTTTCAAAAATTTATTAGAGAGCATTATTAGAGAAAAATAATTTTCTCATTTTACTTTGGTTGTTTTTTGCTTTTCGTCATTTGCGGTGAAATTTGCGTTCCCTTTGAACTACAATTACGACTATTAATTATTTCGTCGATACTTTGTTTTAATGCTTCCATTTCTAATATTTCCAGTGGAAGGGTTTGAGTAGCAATTTCCCTAGCATTAGACTGCCCATCGAGTTGTATTAATCTTGTGAAATCTGGACAATAAGACGATAAACTAGATTCTAAATCACTTTTAGTTAATTTTCTATCTTTTCCTTCTAGATCGTCTTTTGTTTTTATATCACTTGACTCCTGAAAAAGATGTTTCAAAACTGTTTCATCTTCAATCAAATATTTAGTTTGACATTCTGTGCTAGTTCGCTTATCATTATTACGATTGAAACTTTTAGAGCTCTTGTTGCTTATTTTGCTTTTACTTCTATCACAAATTTCCTCAAGTTCTAACATCTTTGTGCTTTTTTCAATTTGACTATCTTCATTATCGCCGTCTTGATTATGCTTCATGTCATTTCTAGCTTCCAAGTCAATATCTTTATTAATTATATCATTTTGTTTTTCCTCGCTACTTAAATTACCATCGCTATCACTTTGCCTTGGAAATAAAAATGGTAACAATCTTTCGGCATCCTTAAGAGCTAATGCCCCTTCATCCAATCCCGCGCGTCTTTTCATATTTGGTACTTGCAATGGCACAGTATTTGAACCAGTTCCAAATGATAGAGCAGATAAAATTTGAACACCTAATTGACTCTCTTGTGACGTTGTACTGCCTCTTCTAATCGATGGTATCATTTTAATTGATTTAGATTTTTCAAAATCTTTTCTTCCTCTTTTATATGCTTCGGATTTTTTTCTTGTTCTCTCTGGAAGCTTTTTCCTTCTTTTATTGTTATTTTTATTAACTCTGCTAGTTTTTAATTCGGCTTTTATTTCACTAATGGATAAAGCAATTTGAGAATCACATGAATTTCTTCGAGATTCTACAGAGACGCGACGCAAACTAAAACTGTACTGAGAATCGGTCGAATTCCTACGATTACTTGATACCGATCCACCAACTAATGCACCTCTTCTTGTTACTAATTTCGGTAAAGCTGCAGCCCACGTTGAACTGAAATCTTGAGAAGCTACAGAATTGAGATCAAAATTTAAGCCAACTGGATCTTCGTGAGTATTGTGAAAGCTAATTGATAAACGTCCGGCATTATTGAACATTTTTCTTTTTGCAAATGCTTGAGCTATAACTTTATGCTTCTTTAATTTGACTGGTTCCTCAGTTTCACGATTACAAGTCCTACGAATTTAAAAGGTCAATGATTGATAAGCTCTCATTTACTTCCATGTCACTACAATTTCAAAAACATTTTTATGTACCTTCTAAGAAATCTGATCCAAGTATCAACTGTTGAACCTGTCCACACCCAAGACGACATTAAAATCCCAGCAAAGAATGAAGCTAACAAATGTAACTGTAGTTTTGCAGCACTGGGTCTAGATTTCATTTTACATTCTGATACATCTGTGTACTTTGATGTTATAGAACAGCTGTAAAATAATTAATAGCATAATATATTCTTAGCTTTTAAAAGTACGTAACAATTTAATGTACAAAAAATATATTACATCATATAATCTCTGAAGCTTTGTTTCCACTCCGAAGAGTGCTCAAAGTCATGCAAATGACAATAAAACGTTACGATTACAGCGACAAATGTAAATACTGAAAATAATCCCATTCTTACAATAGTTTCTCGAATCTTAGAACTTGCTCTTTCCGATATAATTTCTTGGCTGCTTATTTTAAGATAGATTAACGTTATTAAACCTAAAAGAAATTATGTCAATAAATAATTAAAATAATGAGCAGCGCATTTATTATATTCATTAACTAGACATATTTTTTAACCAAATAAAATTATAAAAATATTAATCTTTATTTATACCTCTAGATAAAAAATAGCCTCCAATTAATAAAACAGCTAAAACAGGTCCAAGTACAAACCAAGCTCTGACAACATGATTGTTGTAGCCCACAAAACATATCCCTGTCACGTTATTTCCATCTATTTCACCCAACGCCATTATTGTTACTGTTAACATGAGCGGCAAACACCATGCCAGCAAGTGAAAATAGGCACCTTTTTTATCAATCCTATCTTGAATTTTTCCAAGTGCTTGGAAACTCATGTGCCACGTATAAGTTAATATTACAAACCAAACCATAGCTGCCATTAATGAATAATACACCAAAACAAATATAACCACACAAGAAAGATTTTCACCGCTGTAATTATGTAAGAGTTAAAATTTTCGTATTGCCTCTATTAATTTATAAATAAAAAAATATATGTTTTTATTAGTAATACCTTGGTTCGCTCATTCTTAAGGTACCATCTTTTCTACACACAATAACATCTCTACTTCCTGGTGTGAATTGTGCAAGCCATCCAATGCAAGAAACCATGAAGCAACAATTTATATAAAATATAACTAATGCAGGATATTTATTTGCGCTTCTCCAATCAATTAAAAATGTTATCTAAAACGTTTGCAAGTAAACAAATCAAAAAGCAAATTATGAAAGCTGAAATTAAATTATAAAATAAATGAAGTATATTTACCACAGTGAACAGGTTGAATAAACAACAAATACCAGCTGCCCAAAATATAAATGAATGAATTTGCTTCTGTTCATCGTGTGTATAAAGAGGGTCGCTACATGGAATACCACAACCATCTACTCCTTCAAAAATGGCAAGAGCATTATCAGTTGGCACTAATGGGTAAAGGCACTTCCAAGTCGTATTAAATTTTAACTCTCGAACATCATTTTTGCACAGTCGAGGAAATAATTTAGTATCTTCGCATTTAATAAAATTTGGCCATATTGTATGATTAAATAGAATTCTACAGGGACCAGATACCATTTTGCACATTTCTTGGGAAGGTAGATCGACTGTATCATTGACGCATTTTGGTAGGAAAAGTGAGCATAAAAATGGTTGAACTACAGCCCAACATTTAGGAATATGTTTTAGGCTTTGCAAAATTCGTAGCTTTTCCTGAAAAAGATTAGACAGTTAATTAAATTTTTATCTCATATCATTTCCTAAATGGGACTTATTATAAATATTAATCATAAAAAATAGTTGCGAATGGTTATAAATATGTCGACTAAATGTAGAAATATCTATTTATTTATACACATTAACAATAGAATAAAATACTTTCATGCAACACGTAAGTATTATTATTTTATATTATGCGGTTTACAACTTTGAAAATAGTCAAAAGAATATTACTCTTATCGTAGCTTGGCTTGTATATTCTGGAATTAGATCCAGCGTCGTTGTTTCGTAAGGGAGTCTTGTACCCATGCATGCAACATTGCTCATCTTAACACATTTTGCAGATCTTTTACAATGTACATAATCTGTTGGCAATTCTCCAAGTGGATATCTATCTAACAAATAACTCGAGTCCTTAATCCTATGACGACCTAAGTCATTCCATGTTTTGTTATCATTGTTAGCATTTGCAGTATAGCTATGATCTAATTCTAATTTTGCAGAGGATAAGAGAGCAGCCAAACATATTAGCATTATCATCTAGATTAATAAAACTTATCGTTAATTAAGGCAATACAATTTTTTAGAAAGTGTTTAATTTATATCCATAGTATTTTAAGATAGATTTTTTTTTGTTTTTTCTACGATACTTCAATAATTATACAAGAATTAAGATTTACATACATTTTTTTTTTTTATTTCAATAATTTAGTAAACTAGCTACTGAACGGAAGTACACAATTAAATTATACGATTAGAAACATTTTTAATCTAGAAAATAGTCTAGATCGAATGACTCTTCTAATCGACTATTATTTGTCGTATTAAATATTATGAAATGCCCAGAAGGGTGAACACTGCAAACTCCGCTCAAATCTTTCGAATAGAAATTCATACAAGAGTCATTCATTTCATTTCATTTCATTCCTTTCCTTCCCTAACGCACTTTATCAAAACAATGAAACACGTGGTCTTTTGACATTTGACAACATTTAATACTCAGTTAAACAGCGGTTAATGACACAGATTAACAAAAGATAAACCTTTTTCGGTAATCATGAGCTCGAGTGGTGGTCCTCTATTTCCTACGTCTCGTTAAAATGCTTCTTTTTTTTCCTCGGAGGGTAAGGCGTCTCGCGTCCTGCGAGATAGTATAAGTGTTGGCGTCGTTGGCGACGCCGCATCCCCCCGCTATAAGTATAAGGGGCTCGGACCACACGCACTCACTCTTAGGACTCGACACCGGCCACCCACGGCGAAGGTAAGGCCACGCCGTAGATTTTTTTCTTTTTCCCTCTCTCCAAGCCCCAACTCTCGACCCAGCTCCCTCTTCAACCTGCCTCGAATTTCTACTCTCTTCCCTCGCAGCCATAATGCAGTAGTGGCAGCCGATGCGTTTATGGCACTGCGGGGCCGCGCGCGCGCGCCCATCTTAAAACATTTTTCAAAGGCGTTTGCGAATAGTTTTTTAAGAGTGCACGGTAGAGGTCGCTGAAGCTCGCGCTCGAATTAAATTGCTATTGCCATTCGATTGGAGCTGACCCTCTTGGTATGACTAGTTACTAATTGGCGCTCGAGGCCCCTTGAAATGGATTTGTTCACGGACAAGAGATTTGCTAATTTGCTACCGCGGCCAGTAGTTTTAAATTGGTGAATTTTGCAAGCACGGTACACCTTAAAAACAGTACATTTCACTATTAGAATTTTAAGGAGTTGAGATTGTCAGTTTAATTAGCTTGTGAAATAATGGACAATTTTCAAAAGTCACGAGAGTATCGTAAAGGCTCAATCAAAATCTCATGTCAGACACTGGAATTAAATAATTTCAGAATTTCAAAGAACTTTACAAAAATATTGTAGTTATATTAGAAATAAAAAAAAAAACATCATTACGCAAATCCATTATTTTGTCATTTAGTTATCTAATATCAGTTTGCTTAGACCGATTGATGTTTTATGAGAACAATGTCTTCTTGAAATAACTGTCAAATAATGTTGATATATTGGTAAATATTTTCATTATCCACAAGAGAACAGAGTTTTACTTGATTGTAATAAAATAATATTAAAATATTAATTTAATGTAGCCATAACTAATTAATACATATCACTTACATTTTTCTTTTAAAACAGTAATACCTCCCAATTATTCTAAAAAATATAAGCTCAATGTTATTGCAAGATGAAGCCTTAAATTAATATGATGGTGAATGGAATTAATTTGTATCGTAAACATGATTGAAAAATATCGATGACTTAAATAGATGGTTAACATTTTGTGACAAAAAACAATTAATATTGACTAATATTTTTATACTATGACATATAGTTTAATTTATAAATCTCAAAGGACATATTTCCTAATGCAATTTAAACAAATTTTCAGTAATATTCTTATAAATGAAAATATAAATTACAGAATGCTCATATTTGGTTCATTTATCTATTATTTATCTGTGTATTTTATGTGTGTTCAAATTTACTACTACAAATTTGAATGAAATAATACTAAATAACTTTTATGTGTCCAAATTTAATGATATCAGACTTTATTAAAAAAAAAAATATATACGTATAAAAAAATAATAATACAAACAAATTAAAAAGAATATATGTATGGTTAATGAGATAAGTGACATGTGGAAAAAAAAGCAGTGTAATGAAGCAAAAATCTTTAAAGAATATGCAATAAATTGGACAAATTTTAAATGTCTTAATAATTTAGAATCCAATTCATTTTGCTTCTTTTCTTACAATTGATTATTACGATAGTACAATCAACTATAAATGAGATATGAAAATTGAATTTCTATCTAATCTTTTGATTTTTTTCTCATATTATCGCAAAGTAGAAAGTTTCTGTACCGAGTGAGTTGAATATTCATCCGCTGTTAAATCGTCGAGATGTGTTATATGTGTTTGTGGTCCCAATTATTATTTCGGTGACTACGATTGCAATTCACAAATACGACGAAGGCTACGAGTTCTTCTCTTCTCCATGAATGCCTTTGAAAGCAATATTAATTCAGTAAGTAAGCTCATTAATTGATTAAGATGACAAGCGTATGTACGAGAGAGAAACACACGCATGTAGCTTTCTTGTTAAAACGAACATTCTCGTGCGTGCGTTGACGATTAATATTAAATAAAAAAAAAAAGTAGAAATCAGAGAGAACAAACGTATACAGTGTATACAGCAATTTCTTCTTTTTCATTGAAAGGCCGATGTAAAAAAACATAAATAAAATACGGACAATTGCACGAAATTAAATACACAACTAAGCCGGTATGTATAAGTACATATCTTCTACGCATTGTTTATGTTCTATATTTCGAATTATTTTCAAATAGTATGTCTGTCTTCCTTTCTGTTTCGTCTCTATCGGTTGTCATTATACGTTTATTATTTTATAAGTAAATATACAAAAATGACCGTCATGATTTTGTACAGTGACTGTGATATTACTCGATTGATTTTTATTTGTTAATGATAATATTATTGTATGCGGTTAATAAATATTTTCTTTTTATTGTAGAATAATTTTCTTCTGTACCCAATTTCTAATCTGTTCAATATTTTTATTTGTTTATATTTTTCGTTGTCTCCGTGTAT
>JAPYYT010001752.1:0-23665 GCA_030522565.1 Ceratosolen corneri
ATGGTGGAGGAGGAGGTGGAGGAGGTGGTTGATGCTGGTGCTGGTGGAGGAGGAGGTGGAGGAGGTGGTTAATGCTGGTGCTGGTGGTGGTGGTGGTGGTGGCGGCGGCTGAGCACAAAGTCGCGGCGTTTTTATGGGCTTGGCCGGGAAATGGGAGTTATTGGGCTTTTTTCGCGAGGGATTATTATTGATAAGCGGCGGATAGTTGGGCCGCGGGTTATGACGAGCCGACGGTAATTCGCGCGGAGGATTTGCCGATCGCGATTTTACGACGGCAATTAAGCGCTTAATAATGCTTCGACCCGGCGCATCGGCCACTTGGCGATTCGCGCGTTATGTTATTCAAATTGGCATTTTACTTTCTGTTTATTCTTTGGCCGTTGGCCGCTTGCGAGTGCGGCTGCAATTGCCATTAGCGTGGAGTTCTTTTGCAATTGATTTATAGCACGAGCATCTGTTGTCGTTGCGGTGGTCGAGAGCCCTGGACTTTCCGCTGTTTCTCCGACTTTTGCGCTTTACCCACTTCATTTCTATTTACTGCCGAGATCAATTAAATTTTAAGGTTTTTTACTATTTTTTGTTGTTGCTGTGTTAATCCTCCTTGGATTCTCGTTGAAAGGGATTCCCAAGCGCAAATTATTGCGAAATAACGGATTATCCCCTCGTTTTTTCCAATTAGTTCGCAAGTATAATGAACGCGCTGATAATGTTCGATTAGAATTTGTCATAAATCAATCATTATTAGTTTTATATATATTTTTCGCTGATTTTAGTTATGCATAAACACGCAAATAACAATAACTCATCGGCCTTTTTTTATTGTTCGGCTCGAGGGAAAGTATTTGAACGGTAATTATCGTATCATTCAAAAATGTCTTTGAATTTATAATACTTTGAGAAAACAGTCTATACGTGTGTATTCCGTACGTATTTGTAAATTTGTTGGAAAACGATTAGCATTGTAATCGGGTGATTACATTTTGTATTTCACGTGCTAAGGAGCATTTGTTTCACAATTGAGCGAAAGCCAAATGAACATTATAATAACTTTTAAATGAATCGGTGATAATCGATCGTTATTTCATCAATTCTGTGCGTCACATTATAAAAGTATTTATTTCAGTAGTTTCAAATTCAGCTCACATTTACATTCACGCACGCATACTTAATGACAAAAAAAAATATATATATATATATATTGAAACAAAAAGACGTTATTATAGTTTCTCGGATACATTGGCCTTTAACCAGAAGAAAGTTTGCAAATTTCCATGGGCAGTCAACGGGCGGTTAAACATTAATTTCGTAATTTGATTGATTCCATCAATAACAACGGCATAATTAACTTAATAGAAAGTTCATGCTCAATAGGGGAATACTCCAACCTTTCAAGAATTGTACAATTTGCATTCGGCAGCATAATAAAAGTAATGTAATGATTTATAATTGAACTCCAGTGAATTACCAAACTATTAATGCGGAGATGGAGATACATTATTCATGCAAGAACATTGCATTTTATATTTCAACTTTAACAAACATCAAATTATTGTAAAATAGTCCGCTAGTGTTTATTATCATTTTTTATAATGATATCTTAAATAATAAGATTAATATTAACAATAAAGTATAAATGTGAATTTATGATAAACACAATTTCAGCGCAATTGTATCACACAATTTTCGTCTTAATATCGTCGTTACATAAATTACGATCTCATGTATTTAGACTGAGTACGTACTGCCCACTATATTCGAGGAAGTATAATTTGTATGTTTTGTTGTTTATAATAATTTCGTAATTCAGTCGAGTTTTTCGTGTTTTCTCTATGACATGTCAAATGCAATTTGGCGATCTAATGCTTAACACGCCCTAATTACTCAGCCAAAACCCTAATTCTCTCTGCACTCCATAATCCACTGCTTCGCAAAAAATCCAATGCCTCAATCATATGATTTGTGTCGCTCAGACTCTGAAAACATTTCAGTTTAAACAAAATTTTTCGACAATTTGCCTTAAAATAGAATCGCGCAATGGAAGCGTAACAATGACAATTACTCAATTGAAGCGCATAGTGTTTGAAGATAAATGTAGCAACCGGAGCATCGTATATGGAACGTAAGCCCAGTAATTAATACTATGGCAATTCATTATTTCTACTTTTCGATCGATTTGATCGATAATCACGCGATCTTTAGATACTGTCGGCTCATGAAAATTGTGAAAAATCGAATACGATATGGAGCGGCGCTCCTGAAAAACGAGGCAAATCTTTCCAAAAGGAAGGATGAAGAATCAGCTACGTAGGGCCACCTTGCCACATTCCAATGTTATTCCTTAATCGCGAGGAAATTAGCGCGTCGAGCGAGCGCGGAGCGGGAAGCTGCGGAAAAGCGACGCAATAATCGACATCTCCGCTCTTCGCCTTGGGGCCGACCTTGGCTCGGCGGCGTTTCCTCGTCCCGTTCCATCGGACGGCGAGAAAAAATGCCGGGCGACGATTCAATCGTCCCAAGGCGGCCCCGCCATCCGGACAATCCCCGAGATGCGTCGCCCACGCGGCTCCCTCGAGTCCACTTCCCGGACACGCTGAGTCTCGCGCTGGCGTCGCGCCTACGACAATGACATTGGCCGCGGGCGCGAGTTAAGCCGGGCACGTGCATATCAGCGTTTCGAGGATCGTGCGAGGAGTCGCAAATATGGCCAGCCGCGGGCGATTGCCTCGCAAGGTCTGCGGCTCCGATTCCGGGATTCGGCGGGACTCTGGCCGAGCGGTCGCTGCACTTTCGTGGAATCGGGTGGAAGTCGAAGGGGCCAGCGCCCCACCCCTCCCTCCTTCCCACTAATCACTCGTGGCTGTCAAGGGCAGTTGGGTCGGTTTGGCGAGCATTTGGTTGTTGGCCGATGTTTTTTTTTTGGGGGGGGGCGGGGGGCTTGTTGTTTGTTCGTTGTGGTTGTTGCGATGGTGGGAGCAATCGATTGTGCATCGGGCGCTGTTGCTTTGAGTGGGATGAGGTGACCGTGTCCGGTCGGCCATTCATTTGGAGCGTTCATTCATCGAGCGCACTTTATCTTAGTTGCGCTGTACTACTAACCCGTTGTCACAGATAAAATGTTTAATATTTCTGATGAAAGCGCTTATTATCGCGCATTATAAATGACTCGAAGCCTTACCGTTGCTCGCGATGGGGGCACACGTTGGCTGGCGGAGATGTCAATGTCCGAGCATAAATTTGAGGTTAGTCATGCATTGTGAGCAAAGTTTTAGGCTTGAAACTTTATTTGGCTGTTTACTATGGCAATTTCCACGCAATCATCCGTGTCGCCTATTACAAACTATTTTTTTAGGGTCAAAAAAAAAAAAGGAAAGAAAAAAATCTTGTAAAATCATTGGATGCATATTGATTCAGACGATCTGATTTCAGCAAACTTATTATTATAACGAGATATTGTTAGAACTTATTATTCTCGTGCTAAGCTTTATGCCATATTATTGCATTGAAAAGCATTAAAAATTACAATAAAATTTAAGTAAAATCAGCAACGGCCGCAACCCTATCAATCCCGCAATACAAAACTCATATAAATGATAAGATTATCGAGGAATTTTTTACATGGACAACTTCTTGAATGTGACTGTTTGTTAAGTTGCATTTTATCGACAGGTACAGGTTTTAAATGTGAAGACGTCATATCTGAGAACTCATCTGTGAAGGAAGGCATTACTCATAAAGCCAAATTTAGAAGTACTTTTCGAGTCTCTTGATATTTGAAATTCTTATTTTATTGTCTTGGAAAATGATTCCTCATATTCGATTCCCAATGGAAATGACAAAAGATCTTCATTATATATATGCGTGTGTTTTTGTTTTTGTTTATTCAATGCTTTATAAAATATTTAATACAATTAATATGTCGTTAAAAATGTTACATAAGAACACACAAGCAGAAACACAAACACACGGACGCATATTCTCCTGCCCGCAATACTATTTGAGAAAAATAAAGTTAAAATTGACACAAGACTATATTAGAATAGCAATGAAATTTATGTTTTTATTAATTAAGAAATTAAGAAATACTGTGTTCTATCCAAATAGCACGATGATAACATATTTAAAATTTGACTGTGTTATTTTATTTTACAATTAGTTATCTTTAAGCGTGAAATGGGTCGACTTTAAGTAAAAAGTACATTGAAACGATATGCCGTAATTATTAATATTTTTTTTTTAAATAAACTTATAAGTATTCTAATTCTTCTTAGTGTTTTCTCAACTTGTAACGAAAGCATCAAAGTTAAGCAGAGGAGTATCAAGTTTTAGATAGAAATAATTTAAGCTTTAAAATCGTTATATAAAAATATGGGAAAGCCGGTTTCAGACAATCTGAGTGCTTTGCTTTAATCATAGTCGAATTACTTTTAAAGTTTTTGAGCTCTAAAGCAAACAAATAATGTTTCATCGAGCAAACGTCAAGGTAAAAAGTAATGCAATATTCATTGTAATATAGATATTTGTATATCGATCGACAAGTTACAATTCATTGCCGAATTTGTTATAATTATTTCGATGACAAAATATTATTAAAAGCTGTAGAACAATCGCTATTAATAAACCTTCATCGGCATCGTGAATTCTATCGATTTAGCATAAAATAACGTTTATATCTAATTAAATATGCAGAGATAGATTTTTCTTTTACATATCGAATATTAATATTTTACCGGCGTACACGATGGGTTGTATCGATCAAAAGGTAAAAATAAGAAATAACGTAATAATAAGCGACGCAATGGCACTTTTATATGTCTATAAAAATATAAGCGTACGTCCTTACGATAATACTTACGTCCTTAGAATTCTAATTAAATCAATTTATAATAATTATTTTTTAAATAAGTACCCGTGTATATATACATTTTTATTAAAATTTTCTCTGTGAATTCTGTATCACGGCCAAGTCATTATTATAATAATTTTTTCGATTTTAAGAAATTTAACGAATTTGTCATTGCTCTGCACATTTGATTGTATGCATTTACGTAATTGAATAAGAAAAATTTTAAATTTCGAACATATGATGCACATACTAACTTCTAAATTCTAAATTCATAAATGTACCTATTATTTTCCTTATCTCGTACACGATTGCAAACTTATCACTCACTAAAATTAAATTAGTTGGTTAAATCTGAAATTTTCGCATTTGCTCTTTCTCAAGTACTTGCACTCAATTATCCAACATTTCTCTATCGGCGTTTCAGCAACAATAACAGCTGTAATTAAATAAAATTTCTTTGCTAAATGAAATTTATCTATAGGACAAAGAATGCGCGAGCCTCCGATATTTAAGCCGAATTTTTAACTTGAATTTTATATTATATCCACTTGGACATTCATGTGTACGAAGAATAGGAATCTGTTTTTCATTGGTAATAATGATTTCTATGCCAAGCAAATGCTATTACACGTAACCAATTAATTTGCCTCTTCCATATAATTTTGCCGATTGGCCATTGCCAGTAATATATAAAAATTGCGAATAAAAATTTGCAACGATGCCGTTACGTATTAATAGCCACTAGTTCGTTGGCAGCTCATCGCCGAGTAAAAGTCGATACTCGTGGGACTTTCCTGTTTCCTGTTGGCTAAGAATGTCTCCGATCCAGTACTGATACGCACTGATAAAAGATGGCACTTTATCTTGGCCAAGTGTTTATGCTTATAAGCGAGGCATGAAAATTCATTACGAGAGCCCAATGAATAAAGGCTTTGCTTGCGCAAACCATTTTCGGTAATAAAAATATTCAATGCTTTCTACTCTTATTTAAACATCTCGAGGATCCGTGGATAAATCTTATCTTACTTCCTTCGTGGCGGCATTGGACATTTGCTTTTGAGAGTACCGACCATGTCAGATACGATAAATTTTTCTTTATCACGCGCACGTATTTATGCGAGTTGTGTAAATCATTTTGACGCCTTGAATTAATGTTTATCCTAGCGCTACTTGTCGTTTCGTTAATAACGACAATCCAATTGTTAAAGAACAACTTTGTATTACGCGATTATTCGAAAATAATCTACAACAAATGACATCGAGATAAATATAGATATTAATTACAGGCCGATCTGTGCTTTTATGCTGGTGGAAAGGCAAAATTACGCATTTAGAGAGAGAGAGAGAGAGAGAGAGAGAGGAGAGATTCGTATTAAAAATAATTATCCTTGAAGTTTTTAATTCGTCGCGGTAATTAAAATTACCTACTCGCTAAGGAGTAAATAAATCATCATTAATAATCGCGCGGATTATAAATTCTAATTAATTAATTCCCTGTAACGGCGATTAAAAATTCTTATTAAACGTTTTCCATATATTGAATATTATCTCTTAAAAGTCATTGATTTATTGGCATATTTGAGAACTGTATGTATAAAATATTTTTACCACAATTATAATACGAATTTCATATCACTGTCAATTTAGACGATTCCCTACTCTTTTCATAACTCACATTATATCTTAATATTTAAACAATAATTATAATTTAAACTATAATTTAACGGCTCCAAATTTATTTATTTATCTTTCAAATTTAGTCGAAATATGAAGATGTGGGCTTCGCAAATTTTTAAAAAATGCCAAGTTACAGGAATAAAATACGAATTATGAAAGGAAACGAATATCAGCTTTTACTGCTCGTGCTTTACGGTGTCGGTTTTAGCAAAAGATATCTTAAGGTCAGAGCTTATGTTTTTTTTATTTTACTTTATTATTCATTAGAAGAAAATCAACTTATTGGTTTGAGCTCTTTAGAATTGGCGATAGAAAGCTCGTCACATGCCTCACTTATCTATCATTTAACAAAGACTTTAGTTTAATTCAACAACGACTAATTTTCTTTTCTTCGGGAATTTGAACTAATTTAAAATTACCATAAATCTGTCATTAGTGTCATTGGCTGGTCAATTATAAAGGCTCAAATTCTCATAGACAAATGCTATAGTAATCGTTTATTATAGCCGATAGTCAATTAAAATACTCGGTTTGATGATTAATAAGAATGGGCAAAAGCATAATTTGATTGAATGTAATTAAACAGCTGTATATGCATTCTGCAATATTTACATGCTCATGTAACTCTATAATCACATGGCACTTAAAAATCTGGTCTCATTATACACTCCAATATTCAAACTAGTCTATGCATTATTATTGTTCGCTAAATATTTGAATAACCAAATACATGAAAACACAAGCGCAATTTTCAATTTCCCGATATTCCGCGTGTCGTAACATACGGCAAACCCAACAGATTTTCTCGATCCTCTACACGCACTTTCATCATTACCTATGGAAATGCGTATTTACTACCTGGCATTGTCATTGGTAGCGTAGGCGTGAGTCTAAACAAGCCGGGTTGACCAATAATTTCGCCAAACACCTTATTTCCGGCCCTTATAAAGGACAAAGAAAAAGAAAATGAAGGAGAGGAGCTGTCATTAGAGTTGCAATACCTTTACTTAAGCGTCTTCCTAGAATGCGATCGCTTTCATCGGGCAACCAATGAAACTCAAGATGAGCTGGCGGTCATATTTGAGTGGTGCCAGCCCCCGAAGAAAGTGGGTCCCAAAGTCGAGGGTCCGAGCGTCGCTGGGAGCACCGCCGATTTCACGGTCCGCCACTGGAAATTAATCGGAGCTTAGCGGAAGTGCGACCACTCCCAATTGGGCTGCTCGTGTCCGGTCGCCAGGAGCGATCGACCAGGATCACGAGACACGCTCGCATTGTTTTGTCGTTTGGTGAGCGCGATAAGTGCACGGCCGGCGATAAATTAATCGCGCCTGCGGTCTACCCAAGCTCTCCCCCCCCAATGGAATAATCAACTAGCTTGGCTCGGCCGATTAATTTTGTTATTTTGTCGAATGCCTTATCGGCCTCCGGCCCTCCTCCGATATTTATTCAATAATCAAGCGCTCACGAGATCTCGACGCCGCCGCTCGCTGAAAAGCAGTCGTGGGCCGATTGGCGAATGCATCATGGGGAACGAGGCTCTTCTTGGGAGGAAAGGGCCTCTTCTTGGGAGCCGAGGCAACTCGTAGAAGATGCGGCGACCCGTGTCTCGCCTATCCAGATATACGAAACATTTGCCCCAGCCGACGTGTACGGCACACACACACACACACGCACATGCAAATAAGTCACGGGCACGCTAATTTTCTGCGAACATTGTTCCACGCTCGGCTCTCTATTATATTGTTTATCGTAGATTATATGGCGAGGCTTTCGCCGTACGGCACGATATTTTCAATGAGAATTGTTTTCATCCATGGTTGAGCAATAACGAGGGTAGGAAATGTCGAACTCTGCCACCGAGCCCCGCTTTTCCACCAGCGGCATTCAAACACAAATCATTGTAATAACAAAACGCTGACCACTCGCATTAACGGGCCCCGTTCTCTCCCCCCGGCCCCCCGGGCCCGCCCCTAAAAGCCCTGCTGATAATGAAGATGCGAGAGAGCCTTGGCATTGCACTTATTGCCGAGCAGCGCTCAATGTCACGCGAACTCCGATGAATTAACCGCGGAAATAACCGCGCGTTAACCGCGATTAACCGCCGTGGGACAACATCTTTCGCGAAAGCTCCAATTAAGCAGCCGAGTTGGCGATTTCGCTCGCGGGGTTAAAGCGTTCGCGGCCAATGAGACGGGCGCAATGGCGCAATGGCGCATTCGGCTCGTTGGGGCGTCGTCGTCGGCGTCGGCTGGATGTCCGCTCTTTGTGTTGACACGCGGATATCGCGAGTCGGCTTTGAACTCGGGCGGGTTAAGTGGGCCGATAACCGCGCGCCCTCTTATCAATCGCGCGGGGTTCTGCGCGAGGCTGGGGCGACTGGCGATCGACGATCGGCCGGGGATCTCGCGATCGAGTATCGATCGGCGTGTGTTTTTCGGGCTGCGGGCAGGAGTCACGTACGTCAGGGAGGCCGGAGCTTCGAGCTTTTTAAAAGTTACGTGACGCGGATCGGAAAGGACGTCCGATCGTTTCGAGCGGCGCATACAAAGTGGCGCGCGCGCGCGCACTATTCTCGCCAGTTACTGTTAAGCTACGTCGTGGCTTTGGGAAGGAGAGATTGTTTCATTATATTTTTAAAATACCGAATGCAAATGGCGGGCAACTGGGAGTTTTATTACCTGCGAAGGAGACGCTCGAAAGAGACATAATGGAACGTGCGCGGCGATACGTCCTACGGAATACCTACACATGCAGAGAAAGGAGCCGATTACACGAGCCGATTCCCATACACACGGGAGGATAGTTATAATAACGTAGGGACTCGCGACAGTGGCTGGATAATTTATATTGTCGACATTTTCTGTATCTTGTTGAACTGCTCGGGGGAATTCAATTAGCAGGCCAATCCAGTACAGTGCATAAAATTTTGTTTGCCCATCTATTAGGCTGTTCACGCATTGCTTGTGTTCTTCTTAATTCCCGGTGACTTGATGGAGCTCTGTAACGGTAAACGCCAACATTAAAGAGACGTGAAATAAGATCAGCCACTGGCATTTGGTGCCAGGAAGCGTATTAATAGCACAAGTATTACGTATTTCCATTATACCTGGCGTACCTTCGACAGCTATGTTACACTTAGCACGGCAACACATTTGAAAATGTACAATTATGATACATAATGTTTATTAAAGTAGCTTCTTTTTTTTTGGTTTTTTTGGTCAAATGGCATGTTTCAAATTTTTTGTCTCTTCGAAAACTGTTGGGCATTCGGAGATTAATTAACGCGCAATAGTGTTCACAATATTGAAGTTAAGCATCACTCGAATGAGCTGCAGTCATTATTATACGCAAAAATACTGGATTATATTTAATATGGTCAATATTAATTACCAATTAATTTATCAGCCAATTAAAAGGCTTCACGAGTGAAAAAAAAGTTGGGCCTATATTTCATCCACAATTCCTGTGAAAATTTTATTTATTTAATTTCACATGTGCATAATAAGTCATTGATATTCGTTATATGTATAAAGTATGTGAGGAAGGGTTTATAAATGAAAGAAACGTGACAGTACTTTCAAATGATTTTTATGAATATAATTTTCGCTAACATCCTGTAATAAAAAGAAAAATTATTCAGCAATTATACGAAAATTATAATACTTACATCTGCTTGAGCTGCATAAGTAAAGTTTATAGTAAATACGCCATGGATGATCTTTACTTTACAATAAAACATTTATGAAATTCAGTTATCTGCCAATCGAAAAAATCGTTCCTCTCCTATGTTCATTTATCTGTTGGTTTCTCAGTCGCACTTGGTAATGGCACTTGATTTTCCTTTATCTTTACTCCGTAGCCTAAGATATAATTCAAGGTATCATATGACTTCAAGATTACCAGTGTGTTATTTTATATATATCTACAAAGAAAAAAAAAATCTATCAAGTAAATACTATTGAATTTAACTTTAATATATCGCGAAATTTCGTTTATATTGTCCGTTTGAAAGACTTAAATAGGCGCGCGACATTTAAATTGTATATTTTCGTTGGTGAACGCAGAGTTGCTTAAATATTATTAAATATTATTTCTTTAAGATCGCTTCTGTGCAGCAACACTCGTTGCCCATCTCGTCAATTTAGTTGATCGGCGTTGAAAACAGAAGATGCTATTCATTAACCTTGAAAGCCGCATTACTCTCTCGTATTGGAGCAGAAAAAGTTCTTCGCGCCACTGACTCAAACAGCACACGTTAGATTGCTTGGAGTGGTGGCTCGCCCAAAGTGTCCATTAGCATAAGAACGAGCATCGACACTTCGCTTTTCACAAGAAATCCAAAAATAATCTCACGCTCATTGTCCAGTGGCAGATAACTGATAATACAATAGCGACGTGATTATGGATTTTCAGCGTCTGGAGGCCCATTATGGCCGTGCGTGACGACACTTGGCGTGGAAAAGTTCGCGCTACTTGGGCCATTAGCATCTTGGCTCGTGAGCATTGCACCGCGCCCTCCTAGACCCCTCCCATCTGCCCTCAAAAGCGCTAAGAGCAAGGCCCAGAAGAAGGCGCGACCTGTCTCTCAAATGCCCGCCAAGAGAAAGTATCGGCTCCCGTCAAAACGAGGAAAGGCCAAGTGTCGTCGTCGTCGTCGTTACGCGCTGTCGCCAAATGTCGGCTTTAATAGTTCGGGCGACGAAGAAGGCGTCGTCGGGCCGAGGAAAATGGAGCAGCGCTTTGGCGATGTTGGTATGGCTGGTTACGCGAGTCGACCACGCGCGCCGTCGCACGTGCTGGCCGTCAGGTAAAAAAGTGGAAATCGTTCCGACCTCGCCGGCCCAGACTCGGCTATGCATTAGCACTGACCTAGGGGATGACCTCGCAAGGTCGCGGCGAGCGGCGGGAAGGTGGCATGCCAATTGCAGACATCCGCAATTTGACGGGACGACCCACTTATCCCCGGCTCCTCGTCGCTGGCTTGATGACGTAGAGCGCTCTCTCGCTCTCGACGCGGCTCTCTCGGGAGATTGAGGAGAGAAGTGGCCGGAAAAGTGGGCGACGGGCTCGCCGGTAGCCAGTGAAAGCCCGGGATGTGGAGCTTAACCCTTGGGCGATGCTGGGCGATGTCGCGAGGCGGTGATTTGTAGCGGCGCTCTCTCTCTATCCTTCTTACGCGTTCGGAGGCTCATGCGCAGGTGGACGTTGGCGCTGCGTTCGTGAGCCCGTAAAGTGCCGGCATTATCGCCGCCGTCCGAACACGATCACCGCGACAAATCCGGGAGAGAAGAGAGTTTCCGAGTTGTTGTTTGTTAAGGATGTCGCATTGAGAAATATCGGCCTTTTTGGGTGTCGGAGATTGATGGTGTTTTGGCGTGAAGGAATTTTGTCATTCGAAATCGGCTGGCTTATGTTAGTGGGAAAACGTCAGGATTGGAAGAGGTCGTGAAGAAAACCAACACGGTTTTCAGTTTTTTTTTTTTTTTCACTAAGCGCGCGGTTAGTTTGATGGATAGGACGTTGAAAACATAGAGCCGGGGACATTTAGGCCTAATGCAATCGCTCGTTCAATTTACGACGATAGCATACGAGAGTCTTTGAGCTCATTAAATCATAGGTATTCTTGTGGCCAGTTGCGTTATATTTAAATTCGTCGCTCATAAATAATTAATATCGATGAAAATTTCAGGTTAAAATTATTGGTATTTCGTTGGGAGTCGAAATTGAAAATTACTCGTTGGAGGAAAGGCAGTGAGAAATTGTTGAATTTCTCGAATCCAAGGCAAAAACACTTTTAACGGCATTGAGAGAATCAATGCTTTTCCCATCATTTCGTCGCGTTTGATTATCAAGTGAATCCTTGAATATGAATATGAATATATTAACAATAGGAAGGGGAACTTTAGCGAAGCTCGATGCAGCCATCAGAACGTAGTAGAAAAAGAATATCGAGCTTTCGAAAATCGAAAGCGCCAGATTTCAATGAAATCGAGCGATGCCTTTAGATTGGAAACATCATTCCTTGGGAGAACTATCATAAACAATTTGGTAACAAGTGCGCAAAGCATTAGCTAATAGATACATTAAGATTGGCCATTCGGCAGGGTATTGGCAATGTCGGTTGCGCGAAACGCATTGAATGTCGCAATATTACGTTATCTATCATAATTATTTACATTAAACTTCCTTTAAAACTTGTAAATTGCCCACCACCCGGTCGCTCGACTTTCCATTGAAAATATCAATCGCTGCAAAATAATTCGAGTTATTAATTGGAAACGGATATAGTTGTGGAGCGCACGATAACTCTTGTATTCGCACTTTTTTATCAGAACCTGATTGCATTCGAAAGTAAATAAACCGTTCGATTATATCTCTAGTTTGAAAAATAAAATCCCATAATAATACGAGAGGCCTTTAAGGAATAAAAAAGAGCGAGCGGCAACGAATAAGCCGCCCTCACCGCCAACTGCCTTTTCTCATCTCAATTATGCCTGTAATCGTCTTCATGTGAAAATTTCGTCGCACATTACCAATCGTAAATAACAGCTGGGCTTGTGTTTCGCTTAAGCTCGTGCTTGTCGAGGCAGATAGAAACGTTGTAAAAATAGTCAGGCAAATAGTCGATCGATGATCGACAGTTGTATTTAATCGTTGCTGGCACGTGCATCGCGAATTCGTAACGAGTCGCCGGCTAATTAATGCAATTTTTAAGAAGCGCTTCCTAAATTATTTACCGATTGTCAATCGTAATTGTTTGGATGTCGGATGGGGTATTTGCCCAATTGATTCTGCATTTGGCCGGAGCTTAGCAACGTGATCGACCGATTTATTTCCGCGCACTTATTGCAGCAGCCTTTTACAAAGCAAGGAAATTACGGGCCGAAATTATTTAACATCACATGTCTGCTCCAATAAGTGCATCATTACTAGCATATTACAAGGTGCATTAGCTACTGTAAGTAATCGTCTGCTCTAACATTGCATTTAGGCCTCTTTAGATCAATTAGGCGATACATTATTTATCAATGGATTTTTAGGGGCTTCTTTTATTATTAAAATCAATTATCAATTTTTCGACTTTACCTCAATAAACCATAATCGCATAACGATAATTATGAAACGGATGAGCGTAACTTTGCGAGCGACAACTCGGAGGAGAGCAACAAAGACACCGAGAGCTTTCCAAAATGTCGTCACGTTACCTCGGTATCACAAACTTTGACTCATCGCGACGACTCGTCGCTTTCATACTACTTTGTGTGATATTCTTTCTTTTCATATTCATATTCAAAATTCAAATATTCATTTTATCGCGCGGAAAAACTATTCGGAAGCAGCATAGCCTTACGACACACGTGTCAATTTCTCTCTCTCTCTCACGTCGTTCTCGAGTAGTTTTCACGGGAGAATGTTGACGTGAACGGCGTTGCTATTGTAAAGGACGTATTTACATTTTGGACGTGCGAGTCGGATGAGGAGCTCGACAATAGGCATCGCTTGAACTTCTCGTTTATATTTAGTGCATATATTTATGAGAGGCCCATGGAGTATTTTTGAGCTTTTTATATTTAGAGTTCCGAAATTGCTTTTTAATTTGGATCAGAGGCTTCTTTTTTCCCATTAGGACCGGGAAATTCCTCGATTCTTCAGAAATTCGCTGACTTTAATTGTTTGCGCGAGGGAGGTACACGTAATAGCTTATGGGAGGAAATTGTGCAAAATTATGGCAAGCCAAGTTCCATGAGAACAGTGACTCTGGTATTTTGCGTTGAAAAAAAACTTTGAAAGCAAACATCGATTTACACGCGTGAAACATAAGAAATTTGTTTATCATCTAGAGGTAAAAATAGCGAATTTAGGCATTTTTTATATATTTTTTTGAATTTTTAATCTTATGAACTTATTGAACGAACGTCAAATAAAATCTAAAATAATGTTTTATTTTAAAATAGATGTTCAATTGATATTATTTGAGTTATAATTAATAAAGCTGTGATTTATCTAAATCGATTGATGTAAGCTAATAATTATTCTTATATTTTTATAACTCTAACATACAAACTTAACACAAATCAATTCTAACAAATTCAAATTACTCAAAACTGTTCTTAGCATAGATGCTCAATTATTAATTACTACGTATTTATCAATAAATCTATTACTCAATCATTCGTAATATCGATAATTTAGTCCCTCTAGTCCACCGCGATGAGATACGAGCATCTCACCATTACTACTGTTAAATCTCTCAATTATAATTAGTTCATAATTAGCATTATATGGTCAATGAAAATTCCATACGCATTTGGATAAAAAAAAATTGACCGTAAGACCGCGCCCGTAATAAATGTCTGATTAAACGAAGCAGTACTCGATTTTTTCATAAAGTCCACGATCATTCAATCAATTTCTTAGGGAGCCGTGCAAATCCTTCACCCATGCACCTACACGATGCACAAAGTTGCCTAGAAAAGTCCCCGGGTAACTCAACAAATATTTGAAAGCCAAAGACTACATACTGACCAAAGACAGTTGCTTTGAAGATTATTAACAAGTTGTTTTGTCTGCTTTAGTGAGACGTATTTATTGGGCGCCGATAGAACTCGATCGACACTTTGATGCATAGCCGAGGTCAGTGCATTTTGCACATCCTGCGCTCCTCGTATTGTTGCTCCCGGACAAAGCACTTATGCAAATTACGAACTTTGCAAATATCCATACTTCAGCATTAAGTTTTCGCTTAAATCGAGCATTCTCTTGCATTGCAGACACTCTTACATTGTTTATGTAATAATTTTGTGCGTATAGATAACGGTATCGCGAGGGAAGGAAAGTAATACCTGATAATAATTCGTCTCTCACTTTTGTATCGCCTCGTTTCACAAGCTCGAATTATCTCAATGGCAAACATTAGCTTCGCAATTTTCACGCAAAATATATTTAACAAGCCAATTTATAGCGAATTTATATAAAGACGTACTTTAATATAATGGGTGTATTAGCGATTGCATGTCATTGTCGCTCTTGTGACAGATGCATACGACTCGATGACGAACACCGACCACGAGCACGAATGCAATTAAGACTGTGTGTAAGTGAGAAAGAACAGAATCCCGCTGGAGTCGAGAAAAAAAAAGTGACGCCTCGGATTATAAAAGCGTATGGGTGAATTAATTCTAAAGTCGAATTTGTCCTCGCAGAAAAAGCCTAGTCGATCCCAATTCGTGTATTCCCGACTCAAGTAGATCGAACTGCCTCGGCACGAGTACTTTATTATCCATTTCGTGAGCCGCGCTCTTTATTATTCTCTTGCTCTCTTTTTCCCGTTACCGCCCACTCCCCTTTCCCTCATCCTCCATTCTCGTTCTGCTTCGTCCTCAACATCCTCCTCCAGCTCCAACTCCCTTGTCTCTTTTCCCGTCGCCGTCCCATCTCTCATCAGTTTAAGGCTTAGTCATATTGATTCTTGTTCACGGGACGTAGATGTACTTATTGACCCAGAAAGTCACTTAGCAAAGAGAAGGATAATGGAAGTGGCGGGGGAAGGCGCAAAGAGATATTGATAACGAATATCGAAAAAATCTTGGGGGATTGAATTTTAATGGTTTCGGATTGTTCTTGGAACATGACATTAAGCAATGTTTATGTAAAGCTTTATGGGTGTGTATAAACATTAATGGTATTTAAGACCTAAGCCTTATTTAGATTTTGAAGTAATTCCGGAATGACGAAATGCAGCTCGTATGAAATTATATTTGAAAGCATATTGTTTTCATTTTAATTAAAAATAGAACGTTTTTTGAAATCGTTGACGAGTTCAGACGACAATTGAACGGGAAAGTGAGCTAAATTCAATTTTTAAAAGTAGCCGTTAGTGCTTCGTTTATAAGTAAAACATTATTATTGCATTACACGATTGCGAATAAATTTCATAATATCATTATTCAATGTGGAAAATATTTGAATTTCGTTAACGAGTCGAATTTAATAAGTCCGCTACGAATACGTACAATTACTATGCAAACAATACACGTTTAGAGGAATTTTATTTGCATTTGTATTGCATTTGTAGGTCAGCATTTTTTTCTATTACATTATTATCTAGTGATACGATGTTGATAAATTAATGAATGCATTATGAATATATTTTTGTATGAGCACATGTTATGCCGATAAGCTTTAAAACACGTGAATTTGTAAAAATTCATTTAAAAAAAAAAAAAACAACAAGTAATTCAATTAGTTTTCTTATGTGAAAGTTTAATGGAGAATATCATTTCCTTTGTATAGCTTCTGCGTTCGGCAATATTTATCAATGTGCAATGGATAGAAAAAATTTTCCACAAAAATATATGCAGATTAACTGGAAATCAATAAATTAAATGCCAATAAAGCGCTGACTAAGATTATTATTTAAGTATGAAATATAAGCGAAATATTCAAATAAACATGGCTACGCAAAATCGTAATAATATCAGTTGTTGGCATTTGCCTCCTAATCCACCGAAAGTTATATAATTAATACATCGAGTGTATAATAATGTCGATTATAAGGCGAGTGAAAGAGATACAATCGGGCTCGACAGAAAAAGGCATTTATTTATTATCGAGCGTCCACAATGAATGAGAAGGAAGAAAAAAAAAAAGAAAAAAAAATTAGAAAACAGCTTTTGATCCGTGAAATTCAATTGAAATTACGAGGTCTCATGTACTCCCAGACTTTCCAACGGCTTTCCATTCCCACCGTCTCGCTCGCACTCGGAGTGAGATTACGCGGTAGCAAATCGCTCCAACGGGGATGGCACGGCCACTTGGCGATATAATTAATTGGCCGTAGGCGAGCTGCCGAGGCCTTGAGTCCCAGACGCCGAGGATGACAGTCGCTCCGGGCGTCGGCAGCACTTTCAAGGCCACGCGAATTACTGTAATCTGCTGCTCCGGCCAATTGACCACCTCCAAGGTTTTTCCTCGGCCGTGCCCTTTCATATATTTTATATCTCGCGCACTTTTACTCCCGGCAACCTCCACGTCCGCCGCCGATTTTACTCCTTTGCGAGGAATCCCTAACTTGAGAACCAAACTTGGCACTTTTGCAGACTTGCAGCGGTAATTGAGCGTAACGAGATGCTGATCGGTTACTTGCACTGTGCAGCGCTGGCTTCATTGTTTGACTGTGAAATGAAAAGCGATTGTCTTTCGTCGGCAGACACGACCGAACCTGCGGATCTTCATTTCGGCAGGTTGTTTGGCAAATTGATTGTTGCATGACTCGACCTGTGTGTTGGATAATTTACGATCTCATTACGCGACTCGGCACGTCTACACAAACGAGGTGTTACGCTTAAAAGCATACGGGTCTTACACTTTTTCCTACACGTGCCAATTAGATTGATCGCGCGCTGACGTGCATATGATCTATCGGAGATCCTGCCGCCCGATAAATCAATGCACTAAATGGCGCTCTTTAGAGTAATTAAGGGGTTCGCGTGCGCTTATTAAATACACGTTGCCAATGTTCTAGTCGATCGGATGATTATTCGTATTTATATTGTACTGGCAAATAATAGTATTAAGATGTGGCTTTAGGCTCTCGAGTGCCTTGAGATATTTTTAATTCCGTCTAATCTTGAGAACAAGATCGCGCCTTCATGAATAACCTATAGTTCACGTATTGGATAAAATGAATGATTTTTCACATTACGCGCTTCTCACAACTCGGCAATACAAATCATTTTATAACTAATAAATGCTTTTTTCTCTCTCTCTCTCTCTCGCGGAGATTTGAATTACAAATTCAAAGATGAAAATGTAAGTTATATCTTATAAATTGTATAATGAAGAATACAGGATTGCGCTTCTTAGAAACTGTTTTAAAACAGCTTATGATTAACTCCGAATGAAATTAGAATAAATAAATCCCGCGAGTCTGTTTTCATTTTTTTATAGCTAAAGCTAAATATAAATAAATAAGCGTTTGTAAGTTGCGTACAAGTCCACGTAGAGCTAAAGAGATTTTATTCATTCGAAATGGATCGATATGTTTACGATATTATAAAGTAATAGCATTGGAAGTAAATCCGGATTTCGTAATTACTTGGTAATTTACGAATTGCGAAAGACATGAGAAGAAGGCTGGAGCAGAGGACACATAACAAACGATTTGCTTTGCCGTAATATTAACTTCATTAGACTTGTCAAAGCTTCGATGATTCGTCTTGCGCGCTAAAAAATTGTATGCCTCCATGTTATTTCCCCATTACGTATTCGTAAAGTTTCTCTTGTCTTATTAAATTATTACAAGACGCATTTCGGTTGGTTTACGCGCCTCGAGAGTGAGATGCTTTGAAACTGAAGATAAAACTTCGAGACTGAAGATTCAGCATTGCGAAGTGCATGATGGTATTTTTATGGCGTTCGGGTGGAAAATAATGATAGTTTGTACTTACGAGTTTTATGGTACGAATAATAATATTACCTTCGTGTTGGCCGGATCGGTAGCAATATCCGTTTAAGAATTCAATTAGGCGCGGCGGCTAAATGCTGGGCAGATCTTATTCTCTTTTTCTTTTTTTCATTTCTAAAAATGCCCATACGCTATTGTTTTAAGTACAATAAAAATTATTAATGCATACAATGCGTAGTAAAAATTAATTACTGTGACGTGAAAAAAAAAAAAGAATTGATAACTCCCGCGAAGACGTATTCTATATTCCTTCACTTTATCCAGCAAAATCTCCCTTTTATATTAGATATTAATATCTGTAATTAAACCAGTTTATCATTAGATTATTATGTATTATGTCTTTTATAATATCGTCATCTCCGTACCCGCGATATATCATTAACTATTAATAATAGAGCCAATTACCACATATACACAATTACAATATTTAATTTACATTGCATTTACTTGTTGGTAAGTGCTAAGGGATAACAAGATTGTAAATTAATAATTCATTGGGGAACAATGGAAAAGGTTTACAAACATGTTTCCATTTATACAATCATATTTACTAAATAGCATTAGAGTTGGATAACTTTTTCTCCTCGACATTCTACAGATTTCCCCATAGAAAAATAAGCCCCGAGAGTTAAAGTCGGATTAACGGTTTGAAGCTACTAATGCAGCTCTCCTCCATTGGATTATTTTCTAAATGTTGGTAATCCGAATGGGCAGCCGTAAGATGTGTGTCACTTAATTCATAGTATAATTATCTTTAAAAACATACATTATTTCCACGACTGTTAACAGTAATAATACATTTTTCATATACTTATGATAATATGAAATTGTACAAACTTCAACATTATTTTATGACTCTGGAGAATTTATATGGAGAACTTATGAATAAACCAAGTACGTTTTATTTGTCCAAGCGATTGCACGATGATTATTGAATAGCATTGTTAGTAAAGATAATTTATTTCAAAATGTATTTAATATGAATGGCTTTTTATAATAATAATCATTTTTCTCCCGAGGAATTTAATCATTAGGCTTTTATCTTTGCTAAATGATATATTAAAAAAAAAGAAAAAAAAATGTCTACATTAGTTTCTCGTGGAAACTCTGTCTGGTATACATTTTCTTTTTACTTTTTAGAAATCTAATCGTAATGTAATGTCCATGCAATTCATACTCTATCTTGTTATTATTTTTGACAAGATTTTACGTTCCAAGTACGCAGAAAAAGAAAGGTGAAGGTAGAGTAACCGTAGAGTGTAGAATTTGATTTAACTAAGCCGTCGGCTATAATTTTGATACTGAATTATTTCCATGGAAGGCGCTAATTTTTAAAAAAAGAAAGAAAGTATAAGAATTCTAAATCAGGACGAAGACACTTGTTTCGTATATTATTTTCTAATGTCTTGAATTATTACTACGATTTCTAAATTAATAATGCTGATCGGACAATATTTTAAGACCTATAAACTATTTCTGATGTAGAATAAATATTTTTTGAAATACGCTATTTATGATTTAGCTGATTATTTTTGAAAGTTTAAACTTTAAAAGGACATTTATGTGCATGTTTTTTCAATCCATCGTTTCATTTGCATTTTGCGTATAAAGTCCCACCTCAGTAGAAGAATTAATCTTCATTTGAGTTTAAGATAAATAAAGGTCGTTTTACATATTATTAATCAGTGAAATTATAGAGTAAAAATATTACAAATATAATAATATCGATCAAAAGCAATATTAAATGTACCAGATTTTTATACCATTATCATTTAAAACTCATATTAAAAGATTGATGTGAGAATAATTTCTATTTATTGTATTTATTGACGTTGAAATTATGCCAATTAATGGTAAATAACGTTCAAGAGTATTAAATGCATTGTTTTTCATTTTGTAGAAAGAAGAAAATATCATTGAAATTATTTCAAATATATTCAATAAAATAGACCAATAAGAAATAATATGTTTCAACTGAATCATTGTTATTATTTTTTTACTCGATATTTCACGTATTATATCGGAGAGAGAATATCGTGAAATTATTCCATTTTTCTCATTTATTAGGGAAAGGTTGCAGTACGCTTTTAAGCCTCTTATTGCTTATATGGAGTTTAAAAAAATGTAGATTAATTTATATAGAATATAGTAGAGTAGTCACGATTGTACTATTTCAATGTTTATACTATATTGTAAATAAGAATTACGATTGCTCGAGGCGACAGATAATGTTTCGTTTAAATGACATAAAGGAGAAAAGGATCGTATTAATTATGTTTACGGTTTTGTAACTTACCAGAGAGAGGAAGTGAATTTGAATTCATTGACATGAAAATTCATGAGCTAGATTAGACTATTACTTTTTATCGCCTACTATATCTTTTTGGTATATTAGCTTTGTCGAGACTCATTGTTAGCATTGTATATGAGAACATTTTTTCAACTCTCCCAAACACAATCCAACACTTTTCCAACTATATTTATGTTGTACATGTAGTACAACAGTTTCTCAAATATGCTTTTGGCATCGCATTATGAATGTCGTTGAGAAATATCAGAATTCATATGAAGATAATTTTGAGAAAAATTGAATCCAACGAATTTCTATGTTTCTTTCTTTTTCTTTAATTACAATCTTTATTATTCAAATGAAAATTCGTCGCTACGAGGCTTTCGCTGAAAATCTACGGGACAAAATAAAAGAGAACAGTTGAAAATTACGAATTTCTCATTGAAAAGTGTACTTGATGCATTCGTACTGCTAAATAACAACTGGTTGCAAGTGTTCGTATAATAATAATTATTTCAAGTAGTATAATAATTAAACTAGAGTAGTAATTATCAATTTATTTGGCCGTCTAGTCGTCAGTCAGCGTTAGTAGCCTAATACTAATTGAAAAAAAATTTGTTTCTCAAATCACAAATATATCATGAAATAACCAGTTGTATCTTTTGTAGAGCTCCTGTCAAACTTATACGTCTCCTTTGTTTCCGTCCTAATTATCCCTAAGAGCCAATGTTTTTTGTCTCTCAAATAAACGAGCAATTTTCAAGAAAACTCCTATCGAGCATTTCATCAACTACTTTCAGTTATCCTATTAAATTTATTTGAAGTTGAAAATGAATAAATCACGTAAAATATAATAACCTGTAGATATTGAGATAATAATCTGTAAATTGAATCGTTAATAGTATGTCAGATCAATTCAATAAAATTATAATTTCAACATAAGCCACCTTAATCAGCTAAACTTGCATTTCTTCCTCTTCTTCTTTTCAATTATGCAAATACAAATATTATGGTGGCAAGCTACTCGAAGATTAATATGTTCCAGATAGCAAGTCTAATTTAATGCTATAAAAGAGCTAATTAATAATTGATCGTCCCATTACATAAGCATTTTACTACTGAAATTCCTGAAATTGCTCCGTAGGAATGTACATATCCGAAAAGTCGCATCGTCTTTATTAATTGAATGTTTACGCCTCCAATGAATAACAATGACTTTTCACTATTGTCTCCCCGTTCGAGATTGTCGGAGTTTTTAAATGTTCGTTCGCCCAAGGGCTCGCTTATTCCTGCCGCGTTGCCCCTTGGATCTCAATCACTGCCTCCTTCATTTCATATTCCGATCACAACATATTCACACCGCAGAAGAATGTGCCAAAGCGCGCGCATATTCTTACGCGCGCCTACGTATCAAGCGATAAAGTAAAAACTTTACCTATAGCATCGACATTTTTCTACCGATACACGCGACACCTGCATCAATATTAAGTACAGTGTAGCTCGATGAGTCGCCCAGATCATCTGCAGTCCCATCCATAGAGCTGAAGAACACGAGCCAGTTGCTTCATTCAGCTGTTGGTTCATTCTCGCTTTCTTACTTCCACCTCCATCAACAAACCCCCTCCCACCTTCCATTCCCCCCCAAGCTACCCCCTCCGCCAACCGCCCTATCCCCCCACACGCACACACACTCAGATAGACAGACAACCCACGCCGTAACCGGCAGCACGAGCGCCAAATTAGACTTGGTCGGCCCCGTTGCTTATCGGCCCCCTTCTCCTTCTCGGGCGTAGTTGGGCCGCCGCTCCTCGCGCTCGCGATATCACCGATGCCCGTCGATAAGCACCGCGAGAGAGAGAGACCCGCGACGGCCCCACCCACCTCCTCTCTAGCCGCAGCACCGCCACGGGACCAAAACATCAACAAAAGCCGGCGATAATCCGTCGAGTCCCCTCCCCGCGGCGCTTCTCCACGGCCGGAAGCTTCCCGTGGCGGTGGGGACCGCCACGACGAGAGCAGCCGCGGGGCCAGGGAGGGGGGAGCCCGAGCACTCCAGGAGGTGGAGAGCGAGAGAGAGGACGTCGGCGGACCTCAGAAGTGCCCCACAGTCCTAACTCGACTTCTGGCTGTGATAGATTACGCCGCGACCGATAGTCGAGCGCGAGTTTACTTCCTCCTGCGCTCGTTCGCCTCGCGCTACAGAGTTGAAATTCGAATAAGAGGAGCAGGAGGTGCAGGAGGTGCAGGAGCAGTGCGAGAAGAAGCAGTGCGAGGAGGAGCCGGAGGAGGAGGAGCAGTGCGAGGAGGAGGAGGAGAAGGAGGAGGAGGAGGAGGAGGCGGCCCAGGGGGAGGAAGGACGCAAAGGAGAAGGTGGCGGTGGAGGATAGTA
>JAPYYT010001753.1:0-24807 GCA_030522565.1 Ceratosolen corneri
TTTGTTTTTTTCTTTTTTTTCTTTTTTTTTTTTTTTTTTTTTTTTTTTTTGTTGTTGTTGTTTTTTTTTTTTATTTTGTTGTTCTTATCATATATTATGGAAAGAATTGCTATTTATAAAGTACGTTATAATTTGTACCTACAATTGTAATGTTGCGCTATCTCGGAATGATATGTATTATTTGGCCTTATACCAGAAATGTTGGAAATGTTCTATTTCTCTAAGTAACTTCATATTTAATAGAATCAGGTTTGATAGAAAATCGCACTTAAAGCTTTGGTTCTTACTGAAGTTACTAATGGCACGCGCACACACACACACGCATACGCACACACGTATATATATATATAATAAATTAATTAATTAACAGGACGAAATAACTTTCGTGAAATGTTCAATTGGCTGCATTACGATCATTAGAATTTAATATTTAAACAACAATATGTGAGCTATAGAGTCATTTTTCGCGAAACTTGGAAGAAAAAAGTACTAAATAAGACATGTGATTTTATCATATCTCTTCTAAAATAATACGTTGATAATAAAAATTAACAAAATAATTAGTTACGTGATTATTTCGTGTGAAAATGTTATTTTTACTCTAAAATCATTAACAAATAACACAGGAATCTGTTTAATTGTACTGATATTATAATGAGCATATGAAATAAGCCAAATAAACTAGACTGAAAAATTAAAATGTTTCACTGACATGATTCTTTAGCGAAATTAAATTATCAACAACAATAAAAAAATCATACAAGCTGATTTCCAACATTAATTTTGATATTCATTTTTTTTTTTTTTTTTTTTTTGTATCAATATTAATTACAGTTATCGAATAAAAAAAAAATAAAATAACTTCAAATGTTATCTTAGATCCACTTCGTTAAAGAATATAATCACTGCTCGTATTTATTTCCCAATAGAAATATATACAATAATTACTTATCGTATAGCTTCGATATTATTTAAAATAACGGAGATACAATTATTACAAATTGACGACTCCATACTTTCACATTTATAATTATAATTCATCGATTTTCATTTCTATAACAATTTGCAATAATCTCTTTAATAGTTTAAAGATTCTAAGATCGTGCAATAAAGGTACAATATATAACGAATAATTTCTTTAATAATTGTTTTGTCTGTACAGCAATGAATCGATATCTATGGTTTTTGTGATAGTCATTTTTTTTTTTTTTTTTTTTTTTTTTTTTTTTTTTTTTTTTTTTTTTTTTTTTTTTTTTTTTTTTTTTTTTTTTTTTTTTTTTTTTTTTTTTTTTTTCACTTTTACCTTTGGAATCAATTTTTGCACGTATTATATTCAATATTACTTCAATATTATGATAAAATCATTGAACGTCATATACGTAAATTACGCATGATAATGTTTTCAGGTTTTTTCCATTTTTTTTTCTTGTATTTTTAACGAGTGATGGTAATAATAACATTTATCTTCTTTATTTTATTTTCATTCGTTTATATTTTAATGACGACAACTCTTCGTCTAATAAGCATTACTCTCTAACAGATACGAATTCATTTTTCGTTCGAAGACTTGCGTTGTGTGTCGTGAATTTCAACAATTTCAAATTAATTATTACCACTACCACTGCAATGCTCAAGTCTGCCATTATCTTTATAATTGAGTAGCCTAGATGATAAACAGCAAGTATAAAATATACACATGAACAAATAATTGACCGGCAATTCATACTAATTGTCTAAATAATGGCATCTCTCAAAAATTACACGTGAATATTATCATGATTTTTGCTCATCTGTTCTCTTGAAACCATTGATGCCACTACCATTAGATACAATTCCAAAGCAAAATTTAAACTATACGTAAAGTTGATTTTGCTCTTTAAACATTTTTCCATGTGTATTATTGAATTACATGTATTAGATCCACTTAGCCATCACAATCGGATAAAACTCAAATCCCACAAAACCTAAAATCGCGTAGATAAAAACGTATATAAAAACATATTCTCTAGTTTATAATTTTTAGTGCTTAGTTATATTTGTAATTGTTTTGGTAGTATGTGTTGGTATTTATTAGCTTCGTGTTTGTAATTATTTGTTTGGTTTGATCTCGCGTCGTCTCTAGTGAACAATAAGAAGGGTATATTCTTCGTTAAAAATGAAATAAAAGCAAAAGAAAAAACGTAGAACGTAGTCTTGAAAAATTAATTATTAAATTTCGTCTCGCTTGCGCAAAAATCGATTATTTTTATTTTACTTTTATTTATTTATTTTCTTAGGCGATACGTTCATAATGTGTGTGGACGTCGAATGAACACGCCCAATCCTCTCATTGTACAATAAACCAAGTACACTTTACAGCTGAACGTTAAAAATTCTCAGCGAGGAACGCGAAACAGATGCAAATTATTAATCCCCGGCTTCATTCGCAAACGACGAAGATTTGCAAGAGCAACGTTCGCTCGGACACTAATAATCAATTAATAATTCTCTCGTGCCTCGACGCTGCGTCGCTTCCACACTCACCGCCTTTTCATCTATTTTCCAATTCCGCCCCCCCTCCCCCATTCGCCTGGCTTTTCCGTCTACTTATTCGCTGCTTCGCCCTTCCCGGTCTCCCCGTCCCACCCTCCCACCCCAATTGTTTATCACGAGTGAGCGTTTGTTAGCGGAGGACGATTATCAATGGGGACGATAGGGCGCTCCGCGGTAAACTCAATTTTGTAATGTAATCTTGCTTTAAATATTTGAATATATGATGGATGCAGTGCGTAGTCTCGTGCATGCGCGATAAATAAAAATTGTGTTTAATTGTAGTTGTCGTTAAAGAAAGTGTTCGCCATGGGGATATTATTGCTTTCTAGAGGTTTGAATCCGTCAGTAAATTAATGGTGAGTGTCAGAATGTTGTATCTCCATAAGTCACTTTGTTGGCGATTTACGACAAAGCAACTAGTTTATGTAAAATAGGGATTATGATGCATAAGAGTATATATAATTGCCTATTCTTGCGGTTATGACGCAGCTGATGTCACGTAAATGAGTGCTAATTTTATTGCGATTATAATCCTCGAGGTATATTTATTCGACTTGGAATGAACGTTCATTCTTATTCTAATTCTGGGTGAAAAGCATGGATTTCAATCGGGAAGAAGGAAATCTTTCGTAAACACACAATTCCATTACAGGTCGTTTCGTTCAACCTTAATTTTTTAGCGCTCGTAATATGGGACAAATGCAGTACGTACGAGGCAGCGTGAAAAAGGTGAGGGGAAAAATAGGAGAAGGTGAGTGAGTGAGAAGGGGACAGGAAATATGAGGGAAATCCAGTCAGCATTGAGGCATTCATGTTAAGCCGAGAGAAGTGAAAAAGAATGGAGACTCGTATTTATCCGGTCAGCTGTTCTGCGTTCAATGTTTATTTGGACTTAGCAACCCTAGGAATTCCAATATGTCTTCTCCCCTAATATGCCTTCATGCTCGAGAATTCACGCATTTTAATCTCTCACTGTTTTTTAAGTCAATCTTATAATAATCACTCAATGCCCACGATAAGCTAATAATTTCGAAATAATTAAATAGTCAATGACCACTTTGGCCAAATAGAGCGTTAATAATCGAATTAATTGTTAATCAGGCTATTCGATTCGTCATTCCACTGATAAACTGCGGGCATATTTTTGCAAATTTCACTTATTATTATTATCGGCTTTATCGATGATAATGTACTTTTAAAGATATTAAAATTTACAAAGTGAAGCATCATTCTTGTTTATTTTATAATGGTGGAATTGATTTCAATCGAGAGCCACGAGGCCAGCTGTTAGATAAATATTTCTACGTTTCTCTACTAATTTCGAAGAAATAAAGTGTAAAAAAAAACAGCAAATAAGGTAGAAGAGCGAATGGTTTGACGTTTAGATTGTCCGGTGTAAAATGCATTTACTTATACACCTCGTTGCGCGACTTTCGGTATTGCAAATTTGAGCAATCAAACGTTGAACTTCATTTCATTGAGACTATAATATAATATAGAGATATTATCTTCAATTTCCATTCGTAAGATCAATAATATCTAACCGTGCAAACGAAGTATCCATATTATGGCATATAATTAGCCATACTCGTGTATGCTAATCGACAATTCTTCTCGCAAAGTTTAATCTCATTTACAGCCCTCAATCTGAGTGGCATTAAAGAGACAAAACCAAGCCAAATGTATATACATATAATCAAGTATAAAACGGGTGTGTCTTGCTAGGCAGATTAAAGAAATCCATAGACATTAATTTGGCAGCACATTACACTTGTTCCCTCATTAATTTTTGTCCACTTGGTTTCCAACGCGAACATAAGCTTCGCACACACCGTATTCATCAGGCGATCGAGGTAACAAGCAGATACTGCTTAAGAGGATTGGGCGACATCACTGCACATCCCTCTTCTTTGCATTTAAAAAGCATCTTTGCGCGAGATAAATTCACGGCAGCCCAAGGTCAAATAAGGGCTTGAGGCTCGGGATGAAAAATTATGCGAAAGAAATCCGACTTGGCGTTGATTAATTGATGCATCCGATGAGGCGAATACCAAGTAAAATGTATCTTTTGCATTGTGAATATTTCATTGGGAAAGAAATGCATTATCGGGCTTTATCGTTACTTGTCATCATTCCATACAAACAGGAATGCAATTTTTATTGAAATGTTTTATGAAGCTGATAGTTCCATTGGGATATTACAAATCAAATGATTCCTTTACAATATTATGCCGTGATTGTGTATAATGTATAAATGGTATAAATAATAGTTCTGGAAAATGTCAAATCAATAATATAGTGACAATCAGAGTGGTTATTACAATTTGTAAACTTACTGGACACCAAATGTGAGAAAACTAAAAGCATTTGGCTCGAGTGATTAATAAATTATTGTAGCTCGCATGATTATTCTAAGATTATAAATAATAATAATACTTTATTATCATTCCTTTATTTACCGTACCACATTCCGTAATTAGAAAGACTTTGATTTCAATTTTTGTAAGTTTGTATAACTTAGTATAACTCACGTTACTTGGAAATATATTTTTACGATTAAAAGTTGTATTAAATTTTTTTATGATCTATTAAATGCATTACATAAAACCTAATGATTCCATCGTCTAATATTAACGTAACGAATGGAACAACCAAAGTAGAAATAGTAATAATTTCATAAGAAATTATATGTAAATATAATTAGTAAATAGTACGTAGCGCACAAACTCTTTCCATAGCCAATTTTTTTTTTCTAATTTTTTTTTCAAAATTTTCTCTCCTTATTATTTCCTATCTCCGTCGCCTATATCTATGTGTTGCCCTCCTTTTTATTGGCAATTTTATTTTATATTGCATCAAATGTAGGCAAAAAGTACTTGGAAAAGAAAAAAAAAACTGTTAAATTGTTATGGTCGTGCAGTATCCATATGAGTAAACCATAAAATAACCTTACACACTTCAGGCACGTTAATAGTCAGTTTCCTTTTCTTTTTTTCTCTCCTTGTGGTATTTAATTCCAACCACTCGCACTTTTATCTGCATTTTGAGATTTTAAACTGTCGCCGATACGAGTAAGCTTGTCAATATGAAAATAATATGCATTAATGCCGCCATTACTTGCGCGTACGTATCATGTGATGCATAGTAAATTTAATGTGTCCTACTGCTTATAAAATATGCCGGTAGTAGTACACTCGTGTTAATGGCATATTTATGTAAAAAAAAAAAGAAACTTTAAAAATAAATCTTTCCTAAGCTGTACGAAAATTACCGCGCAAGCATAATTTTCATGCAACTAATCCGTCTTAAGCTTAACATCTTAATTCAAATGAAGCAACAAATATTAGATGTTATTAATGTTATTAAACTGGAATGTAAAAGCATTTGAATTGTATATATTCCAAAACAACAACTATCCGTGGCAAATTCAAGACTTTTCATTAGATATAAGACTATGGTTTATTTAACTGTGTGTCTCTGTTGCATGCAAAATCAAATGTATTCTTGGAAATCCTGCTTACGTGTCGAATATAAGTTCTAATACCTTATCTGATACAATATTTTTAATAAAAAAATATTGCCAATAAACTCGCATACTCTTAGAAAAATAAATCCCAACTTACCTAAATAATAATAGAAATATATGTGTGTCTGTGTGTGTCTGTGTGTGTCTGTGCGTGGGTGTGCAGGTGTTCAACATTGTAGATAAATTTCTCATACCATATTTGTAATCAAATTAATGCACGAATTAAATGCCTTTAATTCTACAAATATCAAAGTTTAACTATTTCTTTGTACTTTTTTCGTACATAGTTTCCCGCTCGTTTTCTAATTCCCCTGCCTTGATTTTTCATTTGGTGTATATTTAATGTTTATTTAATTGCGATGAAAAAAATTGAACTAATTTTACACATAGCGTTTACACAATGTATGAATGAAAATAATCAATAGATCGTACGATTAATTACACTTAGTTGTTGTCGAGAATGTAAAAAATTATCGCAAGCAAAAGTTTCCCAAGTAGGCCATCCACATTTAATATATGATATTTCAGTAATTAATCTAAAGTATGGAAATTCTTTACCTATATTATATCTTAGATTCATCTGTTTAATTCTAATATCATTATTGCTCCTCAATATTCTAAGCTGCCTTTACATTTTGAAGTGTGTCTACGTAAGCCTACGCTGATAATCATAATAACTAATGAAAAATTGCAAAACGTTTTTAAAAGAAAAGCTCCTTATAGTTGCATTATTTCAGAGATATTTATCGTTTAAATTATCACGTTATTAAAAGTAAATCGCGTAATTTTTCTATCATTTCAAATACAATTATTGTAGCAAAGGCATCGCAATACAGAATTCTTTACAACTCAAGTAGCTGCACAATTGTTAAATAAGAGATTTTTGATATTTTACAATAAATGAATTGGCTTTTCTCCATAATGAGACATTCTTAATTGTGAAATACTATCGTGGAACAATTGATGCCCGCAATTTACTTCATTTAATAACGAAGTTCAAATTTCCTCAACAATTAACGATACACGGTAATCCATTAGATCAATATCAATATCAAAGAGGCAATTCATTATTATTGTTATTGGTAAAGATGATAAAACCACGGTAAAAATGCCTGTAATGTAGACGTGTAAGTACAGAGGTTACAGCTTTTCAGGTGCTCGGTAATAAATATCTGAACGATGTTTTATATTTTAACGCTTCCAAATTAATCTTACAATTCGGTTGCGCCTTCATTGAACATTATAAATAAAAGTAAATAAAACGTAAACGTAAAAAAAATAATATAAGCTTTATTTATTTTAAATATCTTTTTCGACCCCTCGATCCTCACTATTTGCGCGTGAAAGTCGCGAATAGTTGAAAAGTTATTTCGAAGTTTATTAACAAATGATGAACTTGGCAAAGCCTTCACGAATATATACTTCACGAGCAACGCCTTGTTGTTCCGCATCACAACATCCTTGGCAACAAACGAAATGAATATGCTAGAAGCAACACATTCACCTCTTACAATAAAATCAGCCATCCCATTACAAGAGTCGAATGCATTAAGTTTTGTTGTTTGTTATCTGTTCTTTTCTAACAATGTTAATTGAGGAGACAAGGTGGTGCACACATTAATATCTCAATGTAAGAGTCGCGATCAAGTAGCCATTAGACTTAATAAGAAACCAAGAAGAGGCCACATTGCAAACTGACTAAGAAACCCATATCTGCTTTCCCTTTACGCAGATGTCACGCCGGCGGAGCAGGAGGAGCTGTTCATCCGGAAGCTGCGACAATGCTGCGTGATTTTCGATTACGTGGATCCGGTCGGGGACGCCAAGGGCAAGGAGATTAAGCGCGGCACCCTTAATGAGCTCGTCGAGTACGTAACAACGGGCCGAGGGGTCCTCACCGAGCCAGTCTACCCCGAAATCATCAAAATGGTAAGCTCCCTCTCTCTCTCTCTCACTACACCTCCAGCTAGCTCACTACCTCCAGCTCACTACCTCCAGCTGCTCACTGGACGCGGCCCAGACTTTACTCGTCCGAAGGCATCTTTGTAATAATAGCTTATCTACATGAGCCCAATTAATTGCCTGGTTAACATTTTACCGCCTGTTAAGAGATTATTAATGGGGCAGTTTGTCGAGTGGCTCGCAGTCAAATATATAAATTAAACGATACAAACGTCCAAAGTTCTCCTACGCTTTGCCCACTGCACTTGACTCGCGATTTTCATCGAATAGAAATTCATTTATTAGATTGCCTAAATATTATTTGCAATTTACATCAACGTTTTTTTAATACGCTTTCGAAGAAGCAAAAAAAAAAAATACATTTCAAGACAGTCGTCGTATTTGCATACGTACTCGGCTTCTTTAATCTACTTGAAATGCAAATTTGATAATGACCGTTTTTTTTTTTCTTATTATTATTATTTAACTTGAAAGATTAAAATGTTACAAATACTGTCTTAATGATAATTCTTAATGAAAAGTTTCCATTCGTTTCTCGGGTAGCTCGCAACCAGTGCGATAAAGCGCCTCTTCAATGGCAAAGTCACTCGATTAGAAGCACAACCGAGCGTTAGGATCATCTTTGATAATGGAATTTCGCATAAAATTTCCAAGTGCTGAGAAGTAAAAAAACACTCTTCAGCTATAAAAATTCATTTTCATCTTGGACAATTCGGTTGTATCCCGAATTGCACGCACTCTCATTCGCTATGGTTTATCACGTTATTTATCACTGATGGGAATCGAATTTTTAATTGTGCGTGCAACGAACGCGAGTGCCTTGCAAAACTGGCCATTTTTATTTACAGGCAGTTTGCGCGGGAATAAGTATCGTAATATCTTAAAACGAAGACGCTTCAGTTGCTTTGTTAGACATCCACGAGTGGTAAATTGGACGAGCATATAATGATTTATCATTCGCCAACAAATGTCTGCATTATTGCAAGTGTATTGGTGACAGTAGCTAATAGTCACATTTCCATGCATCTTGTAAACGAATGGAAAATCTATTTGCACTTGCCTCTATATAACTGCTCTTATAAACTCTTTGCTCCATTTATTTATATGCTCTTTTTATATTGTCTCGCGTTATAAAATGCGCGGAGAATGTTCTTAAATAATAAGGTGTTTTCTTTCTTTCTTTCTTCGTAACTGAAATCTCCAACTGAAGAGTGTTAAGCATAACTGAGACGCTTTGCACACTGAGAAATCAATAAATAATGGTCTGTTACAATATAATTTATGCGAAACGAATAATATCTGGCTTTTTCGTTTCGCTGCTGCTGATACGTTACGGGGAGCATAATTTTCATGTATCATTGCTAATTAAGTAGCTTTAAAGGTAAAGAAAAGTAATGAGAAATAGTACGAGATTGGCCTTACCAACCTCACGAGTTAACTCGTCGACTATTTTACAATAGGTTTATTTGAAAATAATTTATTATAATGTGCATAATAATAATATTAAGCAACCAACCGCTTATTTGTCCACAGATTTCGGCAAACATATTTCGCACTTTGCCACCTAGTGAAAATCCAGATTTCGATCCCGAAGAGGACGATCCAACACTGGAGGCGAGCTGGCCCCACCTTCAGCTGGTTTACGAGTTCTTTCTCCGTTTCCTCGAGTCCTCGGAATTCCAGCAAAACGTTGGGAAACGAGTGATTGACCAAAAATTTGTTTTACATGTACGTCACGCAAATACCCTTAACAAGAGTCATACAGACTCATTTCTAGTTTTTCGTAATTAAATTTTCGCTAACATTGATCTTGTTTTTTTAGTTGCTGGACTTATTTGATTCTGAGGATCCTAGGGAGCGAGATTTTCTGAAAACCGTCTTACATCGTATCTACGGGAAGTTCCTTGGCCTTCGAGCCTTTATACGCAAACAAATCAACAATATCTTCCTCAGGTAAATTTCATTAACTCCGCGCAAATCAACGTTTTCCTTTGTCCAATGCTATTCCTCCCAATCGACGCATAATAAACATAATGTAATGCATTTGCATAATTTGCGAAAGTATTTTTGATTTATTGGTGTGAAATTAGGTTTGTATACGAGACGGAACACTTCAACGGAGTCGCAGAACTTCTAGAAATATTGGGCAGCATTATCAATGGCTTTGCTCTGCCTCTCAAAGTTGAACACAAGCAATTTTTGGTCAAGGTAAACACCTGCCCTTTTTTTTTTTTTACTATTATTGTTGGCAATTAATTATTGATTATTGCGTGGACTTGGCTATAAAACAGTGTAAAAAGAGAGCAATACTGAGCACACTAGCGAGATTTATGAATAAATTTGCGGCAGAGATTATAAGCTAATAAGTACTTTTGAATTCTCATAATATTAATTGTTCGACCATAGGAATAGAACGTTTTTTTCTTCTCTACCTTACTTCTTCGGAGGCTTGGATAAATTTAGAAAAATAATCGCACGATCAAATGTAGCTTTATGAATGTAAAGCTGCGACAATTGTTGTTGTTGTTGTTGTTGATTGTGACGCTTCATAAAGTACTTGACCTTGAAATTGCCAAGCCAATGAAAGGTAAATTGAGAAAGAGAGTGTAATAAAGAAAGTTCAATATTATCGAGCGTGCCATTCGGCTGCAAGTAAAAAAGGCCACTTAATGAACGCCGTGAGAGGCGTGAAAATATTGCAACTGACCAAACAATGTTTTGCAGGTGCTGTTACCATTACATAAAGTTAAGGGTTTGTCGTTGTACCACGCGCAATTAGCTTACTGCGTGGTGCAATTTCTTGAAAAGGATGCCACATTAACGGAAGCTGTCGTGCAAGGACTTTTGAAATTCTGGCCCAAGACTTGTAGCCAGAAGGAGGTCATGTTCCTGGGTGAAATAGAGGAAATTCTGGATGTCATAGAACCTAGCCAATTTGTTAAAATCCAAGAGCCTCTATTCAGGCAAATCGCGCGCTGCGTCTCGGCGCCGCACTTTCAGGTTTCTATCACCTATACCTTGCCACAATAACAATAACAATAACAAATGCATTCAGTTGGCCTAGTGGTTAAATGAACTCGGCTGACATTCGATGTTTTTTCAATGCTTCCAGATCGCAGAGAGAGCACTCTATTTCTGGAATAACGAGTACATAATGTCGCTAATCGAAGAGAACAATCAAGTAATAATGGGTATAATGTTCCCGGCACTGTATAGAATAAGCAAAGAGCATTGGAACCAGACGATCGTGGCGCTTGTTTATAACGTTCTCAAAACATTTATGGAAATGAACACCAAACTCTTTGACGAGCTTACTGCCAGTTATAAGTCTGAGAGGCAAAAGTACGTCATAACTCGATTAATGAACGATTAACATTGCTTCACCGCGCTTACATTGCATTGACGCAATATAGCCCCGGAATTATAATTTTAATGCAAACGGGCCACCTCGACACATCGTCAACTTTTATTAATCGCAATCCCCGCACAATAATGCCCCACAAACTATAAGCAATTTGGATAATAATTTCGCGTTCACTAAAGCCACGCCTAATCTAGTCGATTAACTAAACTGCTGGACATTGCTGTCGAGACTTTCAAAATTCATACCTCCAAGTTTTACTGACAGTAAACTCCTCGCGCAACACTCGAATGATACTTAAGAGCCTTACTTTTTTAAGCAACTCTGCACCACTAGATTCACGTGTCTTTGCGTTTAAGGACAAAGTTTAAAGACAAAAAACAAAGACCTTTTTAAGCAAATCTCGACGAATAATCCTCAACACCTCCCATTCGCAATTAAAACGTACGCGATAATCGTTGCAATGTAGTCGTGCGCTCATGCAATGAATTTCCATTTTCAGAGAAAAGAAGAGAGAAAAGGAAAGGGACGAGCTGTGGAAGAAACTGAACGAGCTGGAAGTCAAAAGACGTCAACCTCATATAACACCGCCAACAAATACTCCAGTTCCTGCCTCAACTGCACCTGCGACGCGTGCCCGCCCCTGAGCTGGTAAAGGCTTTATCGCGAAAGTTGTACTTTTTTTATTGGCTCTCTCTCTCTCTCGCACTTCCCCCGAGACCTTACCCATACGTAAACATTAAGCGAATTAAGAATCGAAGGGGTGGGGTGGGGGGAGGGGAGGGGAGGCATGGTATTCTCGGTGAATTTGTTGGGTGAATTTTCTTGGCTCCAATTAGCCCTGCTTTTATATTGAAAAGTCGAGAGAGAGAGAGAGAGAGAGAGAGAGAGAGAGAGTGAGAGAGAGGAGTCAAGCATTTGCTTTGGACGGCGAGGCTTATATAATGCGTGCGTTCGCTTAAATAAGATTAAAATAACACGCACGTGCGTGTGAGAGCTACGTTTGTACGCGGCCGTGCATTTGGATGTATGGTGGATATGTGTATGAGATTTTATAAATAGGGCCTCTATGAGGCAGAACAATTGAAATCAATGCAGAAGTAGCATGAAACAATATTATTCAGCAAGTTTCCTCTATACGAATGAAGAAGAAGAAGAAGGAAAGGGTTGCACGCCGGCCTACTATGTATTTGCTTTTAGACAGGCTCCTCCTGTCTCAATCCCGTAAATAATTTCATCTTTAATTCGATAATATTTTTCACTGACATAACGCCTCGTGAAATTGCTTGGTGGTTGCAATTAATAAATAAATACGCTACAAAATATAATGCAATTGTATGCAACTGTGTCACGTAATAAATTCGAATTTCTTCGAAGTGATTTTAAATGATTCTATATCTTTTAGCGTAAAATGTTTGATGAAAATTACAGGCATATTAATTGACTTTCTTAAAATTCTTATAAAAGATTTTTTTTTTTATTAAACGAAAAATTATTAAAAACTCCGATGTAGGAAAAATAACGATTTATGCCGTTTAAAATTAATTAGTCAAACATTATTTTAATTATTTATACATATATATATATATATATATAATTGAAGGTTACAGCGTATTTTTTTTAAAAATCAAGAAATCTCTAATTATGCATTCAATAAGTATGATAAAAAATCATTATTATTTATATTATTTTGAGCATCTTTTAAATGCGCGTAGCCTTTTTTCTTTTCAACTTTCAATGCAATGTTTATTGCTCACGGCGGCAACATATAATTATTTTCCAATTTCGATAGACATTGGTAAATAGTAAATTCTCATTATTTAAGAGTATCCGATAGAGTAATGTCTTTTCGCAAATGTGTTTTTTTTTTTTTTTTTTTTTTTTTTTTTTTTTTTTTTTTTTTTTTTTTTTTTTTATTTAATTTTTTTCGATTGTGTTATGTCTTTTCGCAAATGTTTTTTTTTTTTTTTTTTTTTTTATTTTCTTTCTTCTCCATTTAAATCTTATTAAGATGCAATTTAATTAAAACAATCCTATTATGCTTGCAGATGGAAATTCACTATCACGCTACCCAACTGTTAGTCCTTAGATTACGTCGATTGTCCATACCACACACACACACACTAAAAGCAAAGAAAAAAAAAAAAGTAAAAGAAATTATCGTTGTTAGTGAAAACAAAATAATGTCTAATGGTGGCATTTCTGACGTAACGTATAATTCTTTCGCTAGCTGCGCCTAAAAGGCGATCAGTCAAGAGGAGGACAAGAAATAAGAAAAAAAAAATGAATAAGCGTGTAGAGATAGAGAGCGAGAGAGAGAGAGTGAGAGACAAGCAGATTATATATTCGGATTTCATTCTTAATAACGCCATAATTACCGATGATTTCTAATGGTTTTATTGTGTATATTAATTTTTATTCTTTTGACGACAATGGTTTAAATTGTATGGTGTACTCAATGTCAGCACATAATACGAGAATGTTGGTCCCTTTTTTAAAGAGATGTGTCGTGTCGACCTTTACCACCATACTTGTTTACTAACCGAGCCTACATCAATAATTGCCTATAACGAGTACTTTGATCGTGCCTAATCGAAATTTATTGAAACTTTCGCAGTGCAATAATATATATATATATATACGCGTGCAGTATTCCCGGAAAGTCTGTTAAAAATGGCCTTCTCAAAGAGTCATGAAAATAAATATTTTCAATTTATTATTGCGAACTATTAATTTGCGTTCCAATAACTTTGAAAGGTGCGTTTGGTACATTCGGTCGAGAAGTAGTATATGCATGCCTCAGTATGACGTTAATACAAATGGCGGGGGGGTGGGGGTGGGGATGGAGAGGGATGGGGGAGAGGGGGCGGGGATAATGGAATTTTTTTTCTCTCTCTTCTTTTTTGCATAAATCGAAATATTTTTTAGATGAATACATTTATGGATGTAAACTCGATGCAATATGCCACGTGTTAAAAGTTGACACCACATATTTCCTTAATTGTTAGCTGTGCTCGGTTGGGGGAGACGATTGTCGCAATAAAAATGGAAACGAGAAAATGGGCCCAAACGAAGGGGGGCGTGTGTGTATGCGCGTGTGTGGCTTGTCATTTAGTGTAATCCCTCGTTACTTTCGACCGTGCCGAGTATTGTCGTAGTGCTTAGTCGCATCTTGGAAAGTATTGCGAGGGCGGTGGCAAACGAGCGTGCGCGACTGCCTGGGCCGAAGGGGCCCATTTTTTTTCTCTTTTCTTCGCACGATCCTCGTCTCCAACCTTTGCCGGCAGGGGCGTTGTTTGAAATGTATCATATATTCGTATTAATGATAACGATAATTGATAACTATAACAAAACATAATAAATTAGGTAAATATATACATAATACATTATATTATTAAGTATAGTAATATCGATGAATACAGAAAGAACCTCACTTATACACCGAGAGACAACATGAGAGAGCAGCACACACATTTACGCGATCGATAAACACGAGACCGTCGTGACACACGCTAATCACATAGTGCTGATGATTATGATAACGACGACGATGATAACGACGATGATGATGATGATGATGATTGATGATTGATGATTGATGACGATTGATGATTGGTGATTATAATGAAAAGAAAAAGAAGGAAAAAACGAAGAAAACCCATGTGCTATCTCGATACTAACATTGCGCTGACTGCATGCCCGCAAATCGACGAGCATACTTTTTTTCATGGATGAAGATCGTAGGAATATGCGCGAGTGCATAAATAACATTAATGATTTAAGATTGAATCCATTGAAGAGATTAAAATAATAAATAAAATTAAAAAAGAGCGAGCGAATGAGAGCGAGCGAGTGGGAGAGAAAGAGAAACGTAAAAAAGTATATGTTGTTTTTTAAATAAAAAAAATTAAAAAAAAAAAATGAATAAAAGAAGCGAGGGACAAATATATACAATAAAAAAAATTCAATTGTACCAAAATATCCATGGTTGCTTATAAATACAATAAATAATAGAGATACAATGCATAAGATTTATTCGGAGCTGTGCTCCCATTGGCCACCATAAAAGTGTACGTGGGATCGTTTTTAAAAATTTCTTACCAATGCATAATAATGATAGTAATAGCGAATAACGAGCGAATGAATAATAATATTAATAATAAATAAATGGGAATAAACAGAAGTGATAATTTGCTCACATTCTAATAAATTGAAATCGTTGGCCTCTCTCAAGGTCGTTCGATGATGAAGAAGAGAACATGGTAACTGAATAATAATAATTCTCTCTTTCCGATAAGGAACATACGAGTTAAAAGAGAAAAAGGAACCTTTGCGCATGACATTCTTCTTATAATTTTTTCGTCTTCGATTCTGCTTTCTCAGTCTGCTCCCCGTATAAAGAAAATGGAAAAAAAAAAAAAACTTAGTATACGGTCATCACGTCGATCGTATGGTTTGTAAATGATGTAACATCCCGTAAATGTAGGTAAAAATCAGTCTATTGCGAATACGAATCGCATAAATAGGTGTTTCGTTACTTTTTACTCTGTGATTTCCTTATTAACATCGCTTATTTGCGTACAAATAAGAATTAAGGCTAGGTGATGAATCCAGAAAGAAAGAAAGAAAAAAAAATGTTTTACATTCATTATATATATATATTTTTATCATTTACCATTAGTTTTATTGTTCGTAAACGGATTCGCAGAGCTCGCTGTACAAAAGATTAAAAATAAACACAGTGGAATTCAATGCTATAGGAATAGTAGTTTTTGATTGATAGCGACAAAACCAATTCAACATAAGATTAAAGAAAATAAATTTTGTTCTTTTAAAAGTAAATTACATTTTATTTCTCGTTGGGAATAACATGGTAAGTACATCGCATTTTCGTTGTATAATGTAATGATTATGATAATAATGTTTTTCAAACCAATTCATATAATAATTATAATTCAAATGCATGAAACTGCTTACAATACCATAATATGAATTGATAGGCATACATAACTGCAATATTCACAGGTATAGAGCGTATAGTGATTACGGTAAAACCTCTAAAAAATCCAAAATAGTGAGAATGTTTGAATAAATTAATAGTACAATCGGTCATTCCTTTATATATTGGATTTTGTAAGCTGTCCGCTTGGATTCTAGATTTTATTATGTCAAAGGGTATAATTGGAATCCATGACGCAATACCTAATAATAATAATAATAATAATAATAATAATAATAATGATAATGATAAAATAGAATTCATTTGATGAAAAGATGAAAGCAAGAGAACAACTAATCTTATTTATATAAGGCACAAAAATATTTATCCATTACCGGCTAAACCACCAGCTACAATGGTCTCAATCTCTCCTGGAGTAAGATTTAGTTTACCATACATATGATACCTTGTATATTGATACGTGAGAATGTATACTCCACCACCAAATGTATCTCTATTTTTTACCAAACATGCAAAATTCTAATTCATACACTTAATTGATAATTTAATTTTTATTAATTAAATAAAGAATCATGTAAATATAAAATTATTAAATTATTTTCTGTCTAATATGCCAAAACCATTTTTATCAACTTTATCGATATAAGAACAAGATATACGAGCAAGTACGACATTTGTATTCTGATATTCATTTACAAAGAGATCTCTACCTCAATATTGTCGGCAGCAGTCCAACAAATAAGCCACGAATCCCATAATTTTTATAAATGTTTAGAGCAGCTTGCCAAGAGCTCAACGAATTTGTTGAACTGTTAGTACTGTCTTTATACTTTAATGTTCCTTCAAATAAATACAGCTTTTATTTTCTTAATTTTTCGAGAAATATCGAACAAACTTTATTATTACAATCGATACCTTTTCCAATTTGCATTCTAATCTTTATAAGTTCGCTTGGACAGGATAAGAAGGCCTGCGCAAAGCCACCGACACTACCGGCAATGAATAAATCTTGCATCCAATAGGCGTTAGTGGGAAGAATTTTGTCATTGCCGTGCGTCGATTGAAGGAATTTCATTGAAATGTTATATATTCCAAAGTATAAGGAATTCAAATATCCCGAACACAATAATGGAAACAACACTCCCTTGTACATACCTTGAATCTGCAATCCAACAGCGTTACAAAACACATCTTACACATACGCGCGTGCACACACAGCATTACTCAAGCAAATATGCAAATAAATAACAAATGACTCCCTTTAAATGCAGACTTTCAAGCTCAAAAGCTGCTCGATAAGCAATACAGGATCTAACCAATAGCTCCCTTCTTAACATGAGACTGTGTGTGCTCGTGCGTACAAACTTACTAATAATTAATATTTAGTTTTGCATTAAATATTTATGATATCATATGTATTTACTCCATGCTTCTTTACTATTAGCAGAATAGCTTTTCTTATCGATAATTTAACATTACTCATTTGTTGGTAAGTTTTTATAGTATCCAGGGGATGGCCAACGATTGCACCAAACATACCTTAAAAGTAAATAACACTCCAGCATTCGTTCGTAATAATAATTTGCATTAGTTGGCACGATGCCTTCAAAATTTCAAGCAAAAACTTTAAAAAATACCGGCTCCCCATCCTGCTACAAAGTACGGAATGCTTTCCATATAAGCTTATCATTATTTATGATTGGTCTGCCTTGGCCTAACCCTCGCTGCTGATGATCCTTCGTCCTTTTCCAAGAACTGACATCGCCGATCAACACCAAAACAACAAAAATATCCGTCCCTCGTCAATATGTGCCCCGAGCGCGACTCCTACAAAGAACTCCTTCTCGGCCCGCCCCCCGACCTCAATATCTCCACCAAATCTCGGGCACTCGATACTGAATGCCCAAAAAACCAGGAGCGCCAAGCTCACTCAAACTCAAAACTAAATCCCGCATATAAACTAAAACAAAAGCTCCGCGACAAGCCAACCGACCAACTGCCATAATCGCGCCAATGGACCAACTCAACCGCCCGCCCGCGTAGCGCGCCTGCGCGCCTCCCAACCAAATGCGTTTTTGTTTATTGGCGCATGCGCTCCCACTTCCCCAACTCCAACCCCCACCCGAGGTCCCTAATATGTCGCCGAGAGGACAGCTGTTGTGGCGCGAGGAGGGAAGACATTATTGGGGAGTGTGGTGTGCGGTGCACCGAGGTGGCAAATGTGGATAAATAGTTGGGCCCTCTTGTTCTCGTTGGGCTGGTGGGCGTTTAGCGGTGGGGCCCTACGGCAATCGAGATAATATTTGGGAACGATGTCGAATCCATGGGGCATCGTTTCCAGCTCCGTCTTGCACTGCGAAGCCGAGCTTCAATGCATCGTCGTTGCAACGGACTCGCGAGATCGTCGGATATAAGCTCAGCGGTGGGGCTTGTTGCTCGAGCTGCGACGATTTAACAACGATTTTTCAAGCGATTCCTCGAGAGGGGGATTTCAGGGGGAGGCGCGATGCTCTCGCGCAAAAACAAAGACTTGCGGACGATAAAGGAAGGCGTCGTTGGGAAATATGTTAAGAAGGACACACCACCTGAGATGCCTAGTAAGTGTTGCACTCATCTGCAGTTTGCGAATGTTTGTTGCAACTTGAAGCTGCGCTTGGTGTGTTGAGAGCTTTGGCTCTTCTTCTTCTTCTTCTTCTTTGTTTCGTTTTTTCTTTTTTTCCTTTCTTCTTCACTTTCGTTCTTTTAATGCCTTGTTATGTGGTGGAGGAGGAGGAGGAGGCCGATTCTCTTGCTTGCCTAATTGCCAAATCAGATGTTTGTTTTTTTTCTTCTTCAATTATTTGTCCCCTAATGTGCATAGAACCATTTCGTATTCGGTCATTATGGCTTTAATGCAACAGGCTAGATATTACTAAGTAGATCTTACTGATGGTGGAATTGCCTCCAATTGTTAAATAAGGCCGTAAAAGCCCCTTGGAAGCCTAAGAATCGATTAATATTTTTCAAAGCAAATACCCCAGGTTCGATTTATATTTGTCTTTACAATTTTTAGTTATCAATGTTTGGACTACGGAACCAAATATAAGGAGGCGCAGACTAAATCAGCCAGCAATTGCTGCGTCAATGCCCATTAGTTCCCAACAGCCAACAATGGTACAAAAATTTGGTAATACAAAGTCTACGCTAAGCGCTGTTGGTTTAGGCAGTCACGAAGGCAAATATACACCCAACAGCTCTGTTCCCGATTTAGCTCAAAGGTACTGTTCTATATTTACATGTTGTAATAGCCATTGTCGCTATAATATAATTAGCGTACAACGACATTGCCAAATTACATGCGCATTCTTTCTTTTCGACTATTCGTGAAGTTGGAATTTTCTTTTAATCTACCTCCTTGCCCTGACATTTTCTATATAAAATCCAACCATCGAAACAGATTCGCCAGCTTATCTATGAATTCTGGCTCAAGCGATGGAATGCCCTCGCGTACCGCAACGCCACTTTATCAGCCCAGTTTGTCACCCGCTTTGTCTCACACCTATGTTAATCAGTACGCGGGTTCAGAGTACCATTTGGATAGAGATCAACAAACGCCACAGTTACCTTACTCTTATGAAATTGATAATGGATACGATGACTATAATCCTCAGACACAGCAGTATAGGCAAAATACAGGGTATAAAATTTCTTTACCACCTAAATGCTTTTAAGCCATAAGAACACTTTGTGTATTTTTTTCGCAATTTTATGTCTTATAATTTCATCTTTAGTTATAGTCACACGATATCGGAAAGGCCAAGCTCGAGAAACGAGCAGTCGGAAGAATTACCTTTGCCGCTTGGTTGGTCAGTCTATTTTACCCTTCGCGGTAGAAAATATTATGTCGATCATAATACCAGAACAACGCACTGGTCGCATCCTTTAGAAAAAGAAGGATTACCAACGGGATGGGAAAGGATAGACTCGCAAGAATATGGAGTATATTATGTAAAGTTAGTGAAATTGGCTATTAAAATGTATCATTTATATTACAATATACCTTACGCACTATTTCCCAGCAGAATATTTAATTATTTAATTTAATATTTTTTTTATTTTTATCAATACTTGAAGTATCGAATTAAACAATTTAATGTATTTAATTTAACATTGCTTATAGAAAAAAGTACCAATACAATCGGTTAATATTGTGTGAAAATAATCACGTCACTGTTAAATTGGCCTGTTTAATAAAGGAAACCATATTCTTTATCGTAAAATTGTTGAAACACAGTACAATAGTAAAACTTCAAAATGATTGAATTCACTACCTTAAATTTAATACGACAGAAATCATTTATATAGACAATTAATTTCAGTCATATAACGAGACAAGCGCAGTATCAGCATCCTTGTTATCCATCGGAAATACAAGCTGTGCGAGTTGTGCCGCCGCCACAACACACAAACTTTCATTCACGCAGTGTCTTAGTGCCAGCAAATCCCTATATTAACGAAGAAATTCCTCATTGGTTGTACGTATACAGTCGAGCTTCCGTTGACTTGGATCGCAAGCTGAGGTGGGAATTGTTTCGTTTACCAGAACTTGATTGTTTCAACGCAATGTTAATAAGACTGTTTACGCAAGAAGTAAGAGAAATTGTTATGCGATATGAAAAGTATAGGTAAATTTTCATTTTAACACCGTAATGCATGAAATTGAGAAACATATTATGACACTGCACTATTGTTTTTAGAAATGCTCTTCGATATGAAATAGAACAAAGATCAAAGGAAATAAATGATGAATCGAATAGTGCCAACATAAGAACAATTGGCACTGAAATGTTTTAAATTTTACCAATTGACACGCTATTTTTTATACAAGACACTTTGTATAGATTACTGTTAAATGTTTAATTTTAAAATAACATTTATATAATGTACAATTTAAAATAATTTACAACTGATTATTGCTATTAAATTACCTTTTAACTTATATTTTACTTGTATTTTTAACCACATCTTAATTTACATTCTGTATGTCATGATTTTCTGAGCTCTCGTAAAAATCATTGGACTCTGCATCGACTTTTTGCTCGTCTACCTTCTTAAAATTATTGTACTTCGTCACAGAAAAGGAATGCTTAATGTCCAATAATTTTGCATAATCGATACCTTTAAAAAAAAATTCAAAATCAATGTCAACTACTGTTAAATATTAATTTGCCATTTTAATACACCATCTAAATACTTTACTGTCATTTATCTTGGGCGCTTTCTCTTTTGCTATCGAATAAATTAGTATGCCAAACAGCGACCAGCTGGCTAACGAATATACTACCGACAATCTATGTTTATATGACAATGCTTTGTCGTGCTTCAACGAGCCAATTTGCCTGTATATCAGATACCTCAACCATCCAAACATATTAAATCTAATAAACAAGGAAAGCACAATTAAATATAAATACTTATGATTTTAAACCTCAAAACCAACTATCAAAATTGCTTTCTCATAATGAATTTGCATTGAAAATCGAAATTCCCACGAAAGGTTATATATTACTTTCATATTAAAAATATCGTTCGCTTTGTTAAAAAAAACATAATCGCTTACTTTCCAGTTGGTCGAGATACTTTATTAAAATTAACGTTTACTTTGACAATGCAGAAGGTTAAATTTCCAAATGAAATCCCATTGAATGCATTTGTAACCTACGAGAGTAATATACGTGCGCCGACATTTTGAAACTCACAATTCAAATTAATCAATTGCCACTCGTTTTATTAGCGCTTTTGAATAAAGAAAAAATATCAATAAGAATCAATTGATTAATACGAGTCTTTGCGTGCACATTAATGGTCGTCATTTTTATCACTCTCTTCAAATTAAATGCAAACACGCCTCATTATAATAGTGTACGGACAATATTCTAAATTGTTCGTAATAATTCTCATACGAGCAGTTAAATATTTAAAAATGGCTTTCCACGAAGAGATTATATATTATTACGAAGGCCGATATTAACATTACAAATTCCATTGCTTAATGCAGTGTTGTTGTCAAAATTCTCTTTATGATTATTTACGAGATTATTCTCAAGAGAATCTCCAAAAGGAATATTTATATCTGTTTGGCTATGCTGAAACGCTGAAGTGGTCATTTATTTCAATTTTTATAATTAAAAGGACGAGAATGCTTCGTAAAAATTCTTCAAATGAATTTTATGATTTAAAATTTTTGCACTTGTTCGTTACGAGTAAATTGAATGGTTAAATTTATTGTAAAATTTGCAATTCGCGCAAGCAAAGTTGAAGTGACATTTGATAACGCTAAACCAGATCTGCGTGCAGCTTTACAAATCCATATCACAACTACGTACATTTAAGAGGTTTTTTCTGTTAAAAATAAATGAGGATAAAATAGATGTCATTGCTAATATACTCAGAGTATGCGTAAAGGAAGCCGTTGCTACGTCTTTTCAAATACGAATAATGACGATGAAGGCAAACAAAGTGAAATATTAATAAATAAAAAAATTACGTTATCAGAGATGGAAATGGAAAAGAAATTGCGGAGAAAGTGCCAATCGTAAAGGCCAGTAATCTATTATAACGCGCTTCGGTCTTATTACAAACAAACAGCATTCGATAAACAATTAATTAAGCCTTTGCTTGTTTTCTTTAAATCAGGCATGCATTTCAAGATCAAGTGTAAAGTGAGGATACAATTTGAGGAGCGCAAATGTGTAAGTAAACTATACGTCAAGTCAATTATTCCTTCGACACTCGGTCATAAAGGTTTCATGCAACTCACACGATGGGACCTTTGCTCCACCACACGAAGCCACCACAATCAATCGCATATACATATATATCTATATATAATCACAATATGCATATAAATATATATGTATATATATATGTATATATATTATGCATTGTGTCCCAGCACAATGTAAGAGCATTCGAAATATTGTTGCTAGGGAGGGAAGCGCATAAAGCCCTTTAGATTCTTTTCGCGGAAAATTAGCCGAATCGATACTAACACGCAAAGTTGACGAGAATTTCTTCAAAAAGTGAATTAAGCACTCTCTATTAAAAAAGTCAACGTACGTAGGTCGATTCGGCGAGCATTGAAAAGCGCGTAAAAAAGATGCAAAGGATCATAAAAAGATACGTTTTATGTGTTTCAATAAAGTATTTCGCGTGTGCGTGGGCGTGCGATTGTTGATAATCGAGGAGGAATAATTGCCGTGACGCGAAGGAGAAGTCCGTTTGGCCGAGAGAGCCCGAACTCGACATTGGCACTCGCACTTTTTAAGCCGGCACTTGTCAAAATCTGCGAACCTCAGTGCTGCCAAGTGAACAGCCACGTAATATTAATAGAGAGAGAGAGAGAGAGAGAGAGAGAGAGCAAAGTGTATGAAAGGCGATAAGAATTGATGAGGGGAATGCCGGGGGCGCGGACGTGGGGTGGTGACTGATGGGCGAGAGATTTCAAATTAACCGAAGATGCGGATAGAGAGGAAACGCATGGTGTCGCACAAGCGCGGATTTAAACGGGATTATTTCCACAATTCCACGTAGGTCTTCGAGGCGTTTGAGACGCCTCTCGGATAGAGTGGTGCCGAGGCGCCATGTGCCCCATTAAATCCAGCAATTTCTCTTGTTTCCCGCGGGTACGTGCCACCCACCGCCGCCACTCCTCTCCATTCTCAATGATGTCGCTTATATATATATATAAGATATATTTGTATATAAGATATATATATAAGATATATGTATATAAGAAATGCGGCACGTGGACTGATGTGACGCTGCCTCTGATCCCAATTATTGCTCTTCTCGATAAAGACGGGCGGGCGGGGGCTGGGAGGGATGCAGAGGCGTTTTGTTATCGTGTTGTTCTCGTAATTGTGGATATTGTGCATAAATGTCTCCTAGACGTTGGGTGGGCCGAGCAGCTCATTGATCGGGCGCAGCAAATATTAAAATTGCTGCTCTAAGCTCGTGATTGAGGTGTAGCTTAAAGTGAGTCGGGAGCTGGGGGGAGCAGAGCAGTCGTCGAGTGATATTGGTTGGGCGGCCATCGGATCGATCATTGTTTTAATTTCTCAAGTCCGCCGAATAAGGATGCGCGAAATCCAGTTGGGTTAAGCGCGCGCGCGCCTCTCCCCGATCCATCCCAATATATTATATTCTCTCGCGATCGGATACCCGAATCAGCTATGGGTGCGCGTGCGCGTGTGCGTGTGGGTGTGCGCGCGTAACGTCGGCGGCACGAGGCCCGTCGCGTTGCCGTGGGGGTTGGGGCTCGAGGCGGCGGTTTGTCGCGGGCGGGGGGCGGAGGTGGAGGGCGGCAGCGGCGGCGGCGGCTGAGGCTGAGGCGGCGATGGGCACGGGGGTGGAGGACAACGACGACGCACACCACGATTCGCCGGCAACGAGGGGTGGGGGTCCGGCCATTCGACGTGGGGCCGG
>JAPYYT010001754.1:0-23654 GCA_030522565.1 Ceratosolen corneri
CAATAAATTCAAGTGTTAACCGCCTATTTTGTCTACGACTCTTTTTACTCTGCTATCTCGACCCTTCCACTATCTGTTTCTCCTTCACACATTCGTGAGAAGAATTCACACACACTTGGTTCCGCTCCCATTTCTTCTTTATCCGAGCCGGATCCTGAACATTTGGTCCTTCGAGCCAGATAGTGGATAGATAGAGATAGCAGAACCCTGCTCAGTGCGATCGGTTCCGCGTCGACTCGCGGCATTGTGAATTATTTACTAATAACTATAATTTGTTATTTATTTTTATATGCTTCGAATTTTCTGCACATTTCCTTTATAAACGTTTTGATTTTTCTTAAATGGTTCAATCCGTCACAATGATATTTTATATGATATTAACATTATTATTATATTAATTATTTAATATTACATACTTTAAGATTATTAAACATGACTACATATTTTATAAAAAAAATTTTAATATATGAAGAGCATGACATACAATAGAATGAAATTTATAGCAATTTTATTGTTCGGGATTAACCCGAAATATAAACTCTCCCAAGATGGTAAGGGGAGAAACAAATAATGGAAGGGGAGAAATAGTCGCAAGTATCGAAAGAAAGCGTTTGTAATAGTATATGTTCGGAATTTAACCCGTGTATGTGTTCTCTCTCCAAGTCGCGGATGAAGAAAGAAGGATAGTGGAAAGAAGATGATGGAAATAGAAAAATTGAAAGAAACAAGTCTTCGGAGTTATTAGTACGTTTATGTAGTTTATTGAATAAATATTAAAGCAAATTGTATATATAAGGTAAAGGTTTATGTGTAAAAGGTGTATATAAGGTATTGAGTAAGTTTATAAATATAGCAAAAATAAAAGTATGAGGTAGGGAATTGTAAATTGATACTGGTTTATGGGTGTTAAGGGGGATGAGGGGAGGAGTTACCTCTGACTATTCAACAATTATTAATATGCTGTTTGGGGCAGATATCACAGAAGGGGGTAGGGCGAAGACGTAACTGCAGCCGCGACAGTATGACTCCTAAAGCGAATGCACTAAAATACATACACATACCCTTGAGGAGAAATAAGGGGGATGTAGAGATAGGTGGGACAATTATTGAATTAGTGAAGCCTACTGCGGTTTTATCGGATTGCATGTGCAGGGAGGTTGAATACGTGGAAATAATAAATAGTAAAGATTTATATATATTTACACGATTCTGGAAATGCCTGGGCAATGGCGATGATGCTTCCGTAACGGGGACCGTGTTGGTTAGGTGTAAACTTAACTACTACCATCTAGTGAGATGGGGGTCTCGCGGTGGGGCGGACTGCAGTCTTGGGTCGAAATGTATCCTATCTAGTTTTAAGGGTCAAGTAGTTGTCAGAAGTAACTGGCGCATTTTCCGTACGGTCGTATTTATGCTTCAGGTGTATCTTGAATTTTTCTGTGGGGAGGGGTTAAAGGCAGATAGTAATTTTCCAATATCTCTTACATATGATAGCTATGCGTATATATATAGAGATTTCTATTTGTGAGGAGAGTTTCGATAGGGATAGAAGGGGAGATCTGAAATTCAGTAATCAACGTTCTTATAGATATGTAATGAGTTCTTGATTTGTCTGATGATATGTAAATAAGATCACTATTTACACGGTTTTGTCTATTATAATGCATTAGCACTAGACACCGTTCCTAAACAAAGAAATATTAACTGAGATAGTTCCGTTGACGAACGCAATCTCGAACTCTAAGGAAAAATTGAAAGTTTTTTTTATAATTGATTTTTGCCGGAGAAATCTTGTTTGACATTTTCTTATATACTTGAATAAAAAAATTAAAAATGTATAAATTTTGCTCATCTAGTTTGCCATTATGTAGAAATAATATTATTATATCATATTACTAAACATTTAATATTTTAAATAATTTATAATGCATTAGAAAATATTGAGCTAGTCAGTGAGTCAAAATTTATATTGAACTTATTAATAGTTTAATTAATAATTATTCATTTAAAGATAATACAAAAATTTATTCAAATATTTTTAAAAAATTTTAAAAACTTATAATTCAATATGTTGCACAACTGAGTAAGGAATATTTTAATATATTTTTTTTTTTTAATCAGCTAAAAAAAATATAATACACTACAAGAATTGTTGCATCGAACCTGTAATAAAAATTTATTATATTTTGATATATTGCTTATATTCTAGTAAGAACATAGATCAATCACATTTATTCTCATTACTAAAAGATACGGAATATAAATTTCATTAAAAAATAAAATTAACTTTTTTTTATATCAAAGAAGAGTTTATAAAATTAATTATGTTAGCTGTGCATAATTTTATGAGGTATGAAATTTAATTAATAATCATTATTTCCATTCAATAATCATAATAAAACTATATTGTCAAGCAACTAGATACATTTTCTCTCAAAGAAAGAATTTTTAATTAATTTAAAATTTTTATTAAGTCATTTGTTGAAATTTGCATTTATGCACAATTTTAAAAAGGCCATTTTTTCTTCGATAACCTTATGGTTTTAAATATATTGTTTAAAGAATCTTGTTATTAATGAAAGTTTTTAAAATTACATTTGTATGAAATTAAATGAAATTTTTATTGAATTATAAGATTTAAAATTTTTCGTTAATTTTTTTATTTTTATAAGATTTTCGAGATTAATATTAATACTTATCCCTTTAAAAATTTATGTAATGTAGCTTCATTCTCCTCAATTAAACAAACGAATCTAAAATAAAAATTAATTTAGAGAATAATTTTCACCGAAATGTAGATATAGACTAGAATAATTAATGAGAAAATTTATATTAGTTAAAAAGGATATTTTTAAACCCACAACACAAAATGCACCTTTTTATGGAATAGTAATATTACGAATGACTGAATTTATTAATGAATTTGTCATTATTATTTGAATATTTAAGAATTTGTAAAAGAAATAATATAACCAAAAAAACAGTAAATTATTTTAATGCATATCCTTTAAATTTCCTTTAAATCATTTAATTATATTAATTTTAAATTATTAAAACATATTTCGTAAGATATAAAATTTCAAAATTTGAAGAATTACATATTTTTTCACAATAAAATTATTCTTTACGGTATATAAATCATATTTTTGATTATAGAATATTCATCATTAGAAGAAATAAATTTAGCAATTAATAAATCAAATAATAGTAAAATAAACTGTTAGCTTGAGTTTAATTTATTATAGATATATATAACAATAACAATTTCCATTTGGAGATCTATAAAAGTATATATTTAATTTATTAAATATTTATTTATATACTATCATACCATAGTTATGTAAGAATTTATGGATCAAAAATATTTAAAATTGTAATTTATTTCTTTGATTAAACTCTTGTATAAACAAAACTACATCTATAACAAATCATTTATCTAATAATTTAATGATAAAAACTTTTAAATGAAAAACATTGTATATATATTATATATACTAATGATTTTAATAATACATTGTAAGTTTCAAATAAAATTTAAACTTTTAAAAAGCATTATTTATTATAATGTTAAAGAACTTATACATAATGCTGAAAAGGTTACTCAAAATTAGTATTTTACTTAAATTTTATATTATATAAAATTTATATAACATACAAATTTATTGTTTATATGCAAAAAACTGGGAATTTTTTATTAACGAAACTTAATTATATAAATATTTTTAATGTTTATATTTTAACAATTATGCACGATTTCAACTTTTTAGAACAATAGTATTAAGATTAATTAGTCGAAGTACTCGATTAAAAAATAGATTTTTATTGTAGTTATTCAATTAAATACTTTGCATTAAATGTTTTTAGAAATTTTTTTCACAATTAACTATTTATACATTGCTTGATTTACAATACTATTGCCCACTATTTACAATTAAAATAATAGACAAAAATAGTATAAAGTATAGGCTTAATTCTTAAAAATGTTCGTAGCACTGTACCATCGAACTTATAATTAAAACTTCATTAATTTGTATAAAGCAAATATATCAGCTTTAATTTTTTATAAATCGCATAGCTAATAGGAAATTAAGCAAACTATTTTTTCTGCTATTGTTTGCATTATTGAATAATAAATTTATATATATTCAAATTTCAATTAATAGTTATAAAATAATTTTAATTTTTTTAACAAATACTTAAATATATTTCAATTTTATATGCAAATAAATTGAGGAAATTCAAAGTATAAATTATTTTGAAAATTTTTAAATTCATTTATTATTGAATTTTCGAAATACAAAATCTATGGTAATCAACATCTTCGTGAACCACATAATTTATAATGAATACACAACTATTAAAAATATATTTGAAGCAAATGTATTGCTTTTGATATTAATTATTTAGAATATTGACCACATTAGTATCCTATTTTTCTAATAATTAGTATTGATTTTATAATAAATAATGTCTAATATCTATATTTTATAACATATTTGTTGATATTTATAATATGTATATAATATATTATAATAAATATGTTATTAGAAAAATAAACTTATGTTATTTAATCAATTAAAAATATATTTCATAATAAACTTAATCAATTACAACATACTGACATTGAAAAATGAAAACTTTTACATCCAAAATAGAAAAGATATTAACATAAATAATATATATTAGAGCTGTATCATATTACAAAATAAAAAATTATAATTATCAATTATACTTAATAACCAGAGATCTTCAAATATTAGCGTACATTTCTGAATATTTAAATATCGAATATAAAGTAACTTCTTTGGTATTAATAAAATTGAGGTAGATTTCATAGATGTTTCATAAAACTTCTTGAAAATTTTACTTGTTAAAAGTTATTGTAATGAATAAAAAAATTTATAGCATATTGACTTGATTTCATTTTTGATATTATCAACAGTTATAAATTATTTTAAAGCTTTTGATGTAGTCCTTTAAAAAACACTTCAAAATAATTATTCTCATCCTATTTTTTATAAAATAAATAATGTTTAAAGTAATACATTTAATAATAATCAAAGATAAAAATAAATTAACATTAATTCAGAAAATATTTTAAACATAAATTTTAAATTTTAAGTAAAAGTAAAAATTATATATAAAATATATTTGATAAAATATTAAGTAAGAGAAACGTTATAATAAATTAAAAATTATTTAAATAAGTATAATGAAATAACTTTTTATCAAATAATTTATGTAATAACTATGTAAATATTTAATATTAAGTTCACTATGTTAGTTTTTGTATTTTCATGCTAATATATTTATAACTAATTTATATATATTACAAATAAATTATATTGATTTAGCACAAATTTATAACTAAAATATAATTTTCTCTATATTAAATTTTATGTTCATAATAACAATATTACATCTCATATATTTAATCTTAATTCTTATATTTAATACAAAAGGAGTTAATTTATACATTATAAATAATCGTTACAAAATATTTATTTTGTATTTATAAATAAAAACAAAAAAATAGATTAGATTTCACTGTCAAAAATAAATTTTTTAATTTGACAAAATTAATTTAATTATAAGCTGTATTAAATGAAGTTAAATTATAAGTACTTATTCTAATTTTTAATATGAAATATTTGTTTAATGATACTATAAAATAAAATTTAACACAAAATTTTTTAATAAAAGTTTATTTAATTTGTTTTAAAAGGTCTCATTTTATAAAAAGATATTTTTCTATTTAAATTCTTAATCAGCAATAGTTTTATTGAATAGATAAGATAAAATAAATTTTTAATTTAAGTTGACACCTGTAAATGATACATCCTGGTCATATAAATAAATTTAATTACTATATAATAGATTATTAATTATTAGCATAATTTAGTTAAATTTACTTAATGTAGTTAAAGTAGTATAGGCAGTATTATAGAATAATAGTCCCAACTAATAAAATTAAAAATTTTAAAAAATAATGCTTTAACAAAATCTATATATATTTAATTTATTCTTCAACTATATTCAATTTCACCACAGTATAGATTTCTTGAATTTTTAAATTTTAAATTAAAGGTATTTACTGTAATGCTGAAAGTGTTATTGACACAAAATTAATTTTAGTTTGAATGATAAATTGATATTATAAAATGTACTACTAAAATAACGACATTTTTATAATTATAATTTTCAGAGAGCACAGAAGTTAGTCTTAGTACGTCATTTTATCTACTGAATATTAAATAATAAATTTTGATCAAAATTATTTCAATCTATACAAACGTACAAAATGTCAAAAATTATACTCTATTACTATTTTTAAAAGTTATTGAAAATATTATAAATTTTAAAATAAATGATATTTGCTGAATGAATGTATAATTATTGATAATGAAATAATCATTTATTTAACTAAAATAATTTATTATTAAAACAAATTATTCATGACTCAGTGGGTATAGGAGTTACAATAAAGATGTTTTGACGAAAATAGACAAATATAGCTTGTACTTTCTTTAGTTGAACACACACAACTTCTTAATTGTAAATCTCACATTTTTTTCCTTTACCTACTTTAATGATGTCAATAAGTATATTTGTGAATGATTATATTTCACAAATTGAATAATTCGCATTAATTAATTATTTTCTTGTATTATATATTTCACTGCTAATTTTTGACATTGATTAATTCAATTAATATAAAACACATACATATTAAAACGTATATGTATGTATATATTTATATACTAACGGAGTATAAATTCATATAAGATGCAAATGATAGGAGTTATTTTATTTTTAATATTAGTTTTTCCAATAAATTAAATTATTAAGGAAATACACAACTCCTTTTCAATTTACATTAGAAATTTTAAAACATCTAAATCTTACATCGATTAAATTAATGATATTTTTCTGAAACCTATTATCCTAGTAGGATTTAAATAAGTCATTCCTATTTACAATTAGACGATAATAAAAATTTCATGTTTTATCGTCACATACATGCATAGAAAAAAATCTTAATACTTATTACACTTGCAATTTTCAATATTTTCGTTTCATCGCATCTTTTTATAAAAAATTGAGACAAAAATACGAATTATTCAAGTCAATTTTTTCATGTCTAATAAATAATTATAATATGAATATTTATAAAGAAAATATAAATGAAAAATTAAAATCGATTGAAAGTTTTTCGTTTTCAAATTGTGCTAAGTAATATGCAAAAGGTAAAATAGTTAAGTCATTAATTGAAGAAAAAAATGGATTATCCATCTTTTTGCAATACAATAGCTTGGTATAGTATAATTTACATTTGTTTAATACGTTCGATAGTATTGAAAACAATACTTGTATGTTATTTGGCTGATTGATTTACAGTAATTGCCATTTTTGTTTTTTGCGAAGTTTCTACTGATTCCAATTTTGCGGTTTGATCTATTTCCATCTGAAATATAAAAAATAATTAGTTGGAACTTTAAATTTAAATGAGTTTTATATAAATATTAGTTTTAATTTAATGAAAATTGAAATTACATATTTATTATCAAATACTGTTTAATATTTATGTTTTAATCACGTAAGTAATAAAGACAATAAAAAGAAATTGAATAGAATGAACATTTTAAATTGTACAATGAAATAAACAAATACATTTTCAATTTATCAAAATTGATTTACAACACAAATTGTAAAAAATTGATGTTAATAATTTTCTAAGAAATATGTGTACCAATTCTTAAAATATATGGAATTGATTGTTTATTTATTTATTTTTTTTAAGATTGAACGTATTAAAATTTTTACTATTTTTGGTTAGTAATGTTTGATAATTAATGAAATTAATGAAATTAATTAATGAAACTAATAAATAAATAATAAACTAAATTAATGAAACTAATACCTTTTCGTCTTTTTCATCTTCAATAAGAATAGGTCCATTCTCAGCTTCGTACTCTTTGAGTACAGCGTCGAGGTTGTATCTTCGTCTGTAATTAACGAAAAAAGAACGTAGGTGCGCCTCGGTTTTAGTGCCTATTACGTCAGCAATGGCAGAGAAGTCCTTGCCATATTTGCGTACCCCCTGTACTGCGAGGAGCAACTCATCGTTTGTCCAACGTGAATTTATCCGACTAGAATTTTCTGGCGGCCGTAGCTCATCTATACCATCCAACGTTTTACGTTTGAGCGCACTGACTTGTTGCTTATTTGATTGAATCTATTTACAAGAATATACTTTAACAAAGTAAATGGTCTATATGTTCAGCATTAACATTATTTAAATAATTTAAAAAATACTTAACAATTTTTAAATTAATTTAATTAATAATGTTCATTGATACTGTAATCGAATAGACTTGTATTTATTTATTACTTATAAAAATATATATTTTACACATTGTTATTATAATATTGATCATTAGGTCACAATATTAAAGTCTCAACGTCTAAATACTTATAATTTAAATTGTAAACATAAGAATTACAAATATTTCCTAAGTTTATCAAAATGATCAATTATTTATATATTTATAATTCATGTATATTTTTTCTAAAGTGATAATAAATTACTTACTAAAATTATATATTAATAAAAGTATAACAGCAATTGGTTAACTTGAATTTATTAAATCACTTATTTTTGCCATTATTTATAGTATTTAAATTACTAAATAAAGTTTTTAAACTTTTTTATTAGAAAATTCATTAAAAATGTAATTCCAATATTACATAAGATAATAAATAGGTTATAACATATATTCAATTCAGTTGTAATAATGTATGCATGTATGCAAAAGGAAATCTATAACAAAATATGTCAAAAAAATGAAATACAAAAATTTATAAAAATACAGAACTGTCAATAAAAATATATCCACGCGATTTATACATGAGAATTGTAATAAAGGTTCATTATGCATCATTATATTTATACATAAATCTCATGTACATACAAATTAATACATATGATGGTGGGTTTGAAAGTTTTTAATATTTACATATATTTATATGAATATGTATTTAACGTACTTGTCGTTTGAGACTAACTATTTCAGTGTCAACAGCTTGGAGAGTGTTGATAGTTTGGTTCGGTTGACCGGCAAGCGCTGCCAAATCATCGTGATTGACGACTAGTCCACGCGGTGGTTTTCGCTTGTTTGAACGACCTGGCATTGAACTCAGTGGTCTTGCAACACCCGTACGCCTATATCAGTCCGGAATGTATATACAGATTTCTTCACTTTATCTTTTTCACTTTATTGTTTAAAATTTTTAGCTACTTACAATTCCTTGGAACATCATCTTATTCCAAACAAAATGAAACCTTTTATTTTATTACATTAATATTTATAATATAGAATAAGAATAATTATCTTTTAAAACTTTAAAAATTTAACTATAATTCTAATCAGAATTTGATAAAATGGTCAATTATACTTTTACTGCTTTAATGAAATATTGTTTACTTTTAAATAAATATTTTAATTATAAAAAATTGAAATATATATTAAATTTGAAGCTATTAATATCATGTTATGTAATAAAAATAGCTTTTTAATAAGTAAGTTTGTTTAAATTAATAATAAAAATATATATAGCATGCTCTTGAAACATTCTAAATGCATATTGTTATTTATTTTGTTTAATGATGTTTTTCATATTAAATTAATGATGCAATATCTTAAACAACAAAAATATTAATATAATAAAGTAAAAAATATACTGCTTTAATATATCAACAAAGCATAAAACTTGATTTTTTGAAAAACAATACTTACTATGAATAATATAATCATTGCAAAAAATTATTTTTAATATATTTGGTATAGTTTCTGTTTTATACAATTACATTAAATTATAAATGATTATAAATTAAAAATATGTAAATAAAGTAAATAAGTAAATATAATAATTTATTTTCTGCAAATAAAAAATTATATATTGCTTTGTACTTCAAAGTTCTGCTAGTAAAATATGACTTTATTATGAATTAAATCATAGAAAAAAATATTTTCAATATATAATTGTGAAATTGTAATCATTGACGTTATTGATATTTAAAATCTAATGTTTTAATTCTATGTAATTTAAACTAGATTAAAATCATGCAAATAAATTTTATAAAAAATTAAAAATATATTTTATATATTAGACTATCAATTAAAAAAAAAATCAAAAACTTATACACGCATATATATATATATATATAACTTCATTATTTTTTAAATACCTTTACTAGAGCATTAATAGTTAAAAATTTTTACATATAAAATATGTTCAAATTCGTTTATTAAAAATACATCTAATAAAATGTTCCTTTTTTGTTATATATTAAAATTTAATATAATACAATATTATAGTAAAATAACAATTAAACTAGTTGCATAATTTCATTAAATATTTACTACAAACCAAAAATTGTATGAGTGAAACGAAACAATTAGTTAAAATATTTTACTTTAATAAAATGTTTTAATAATTTTTTAAATATATTTATTTAACGTCAATAAAATCAAGCAAGAAATTTAGAACAAAATGTATAATTTTATAAATATATGTGATGATTGTAATGTATCAATTTTTATGACTCATTTGACTTGAGCTCTCAGTTTTTTTTAATTTAAACATTAGATCCACTGACCTCCAATGCAGATAACAGCTATGACACGCGTGTCCTTTCGGTGTAGAACGAACGCTATGACAAGCAATGCCACAGTTGCTACATGACCCCTACAACACATAATACCCTTTTTAGTAGCTCATCCCTCCCACTTTAAGTTTTTAAATTATTTTTGTTATGCTTTTTTATATATTTTTTGTATATTAATTTTTATTTATACGTGTAAACAAAAATAAATCTGAAATTATCATATTATTTAAGATACAACACTTTCATAAAAGAAAAAACAATATAATTAATTTAAATATATAATGCAAACATTATTTTGTATATTAAATGTAAAATATATAAGGATGTGATTTTTATGGCTATAAGTACAAGATAAGAAAAATAATTATACATCTGTGTTCTAAAAAGCTTTCTACATTAATTTGTGCACTAATTGTTTAACTTTATTGAAAAAATAAAATTCTGTTTAAAAGAGTGCATCAAAACAAACTATATTTATTGTATTTTGTATTTTGAAAATGTATTTTAATCGCATTTAATACATTATAATTATAATATAAATCGAATTTGAATCAACTTAATTTTATTTAATTCACTAAATTAACGTTAATTAAAATATTTATCAAAAAAAGCATTCATTGTTATTTATGTACTTAAAAATTAATAAAAATTAAAGTACAAAACGAGGTTGTAGAATACTATTGTATTTAAACACTCACCTTAAATTTTTTAAAATATTTTGATAAAATTAAAGGATGTATTGCAAAAATATAAGTTTACGTTTTTAAAGGGTTTGAATAATGTATTATTATAATTAATAGGAATTTCGAATGTAAGTTTAATATTGATCTCAATTATTGTTCAGACACACTGGTATAATGCACAAAAATATAGCAACCAGAAACGTATTATATTTATATGTAGAACGTATATAAATTTGATAAGTAGTATTAATACTATGAAAAAATGGCCATAGTTTGCTTAAGGTTTAGGTTGAGTACCTGAACCTGAGGAACATTTTCCGAGTCGGATGAGGCCTTGGCGTCAGTGCCTTGGCTGCCTGCCAAGGTCTGGTTGTTCTTTCCACGACGGATTCCGCGGTGGATTGTCCATTTCTGGAACGTTCCACATTCAAATGCTTTGAATTAACGACAAAACCTCACATCTTATATAAGCACTGTTTTGTTGAATAAACGAATTACTTTCATTTAATACATACATATATTTTGAGATCTAATATGGATGAATTAATTATGAAACAATGATCGAGTTATCCAGGAATAAACTTAAAATGTTTTATGTTTAATTACATTAACTATTAAACCAAAATATTGGAAAAGTGTATTTGATTAATCTACTATTTATTAGTAATTAATTTAAATTTTATTTAATTTAAATGCATAAAGTTTGACATAGTATGATTTACCATTAGTTCAATGTATTTCATTTTTTGTTACAAACTTTTTAACTATAAGAGCGATTACATTTATTGATTTTATTTTTATATTTTATCTCGAAAATATTTGTTAATAATAAATTATATTACAGCAATATTATTTATTCTAGAAATATACTTTTTAAAATAATGATACCAATATTTATTTTTAAATAATATTTTTTCCTATGATGTATTATAACTTTTATAGTTTGGGCTATTTTAATCTTTATAGTTAATTTACTAATATTACTAATATTACTACTATTCTCATTAGACTCCATTTGTGGATACATTTTTTTTACAGTAATCTTATTTTTTAGTAATAAAATTTATGGCTAGCTAAAATAAAGTAATCTAGCAAATAATGTAACTTAACAAATATAAGATTAAAAAATATATATATTACTTCAATAGATTCATATAAATAATCCCATAAAATATATTTTCCCCTCAATAATCTTGTAAAATGTTGGAAAATTTTTTCTAATAATAGATTTAAAATATGCTAATATACATTTTACAAAATATCATTATTATCAATATTTATGTTATACATTATTTATAATGTTTCTAAAATTATTCATTCGATAAAACAATGATGAATGATATAGATAATACATTAAATTAATGCATTAAAAAATTTAATTAAAATAGCAAAAAACATTGTCATATTATTTATATGTACTACGTTTTATACTTATATAATAAATTATCTTACTTTTTCTTCAGATTCACTGTCAGTATTAGAACCCAATTCACTTCCATTTTCACTTCCATTTTCTCCTTCTTTTCCACCACTTGTCAATTTTCTAGCTTGTCTGTCCATCAATGATGTCTTAGTTCGTGTTTTCTTCCAACTATAGTAATATTTGACAAGACTAGCAATAGATTTATCTGGAAGCTAATTCAATATTTTTTAAAAGTTAGTTTAATGTTAAAATTGTTTAAATATTTAAAAATTTATATTTTTACCATTTGACGAATTCGGTGAAAACTTTTTCCATGAAATTGGAAAGCTTGTTCGAATAAAACTTTATCTTCTACTGTCCATTCATCAGGAAATGGTGTAAAATTTGCGAGATCAAGAACTGCTCTTTCTAAATTATGTTTATGCCAAAATAACATTCCTAATGCTTGTTCCCCATTATAACCATATTTTTCCTTTGCTAAGATAATATACTCATCCACTAAAATAGTTGAAAATTAAAAACTATTAAATTGTTAACTATTTTTTAAATAAAATAAAATATTAAATGCAATACATTTTTTATCTGGTATATCATTTGTTGGTGACCATACAAGCAATGCCTTTTCCGGACATAAGTCCAATTTACGTTCTAAAAAAAAAAATTATTATTGTGAATCCAAACATTCTTATCTTGACATTTAATGTTTTACCATTTATAGGTATCAATTCAGGCACAATAACTTGATAATCTCTGCCAACACGTATCTTTTCAGCTGGAACTATAAAAAAGTAAGAAATTTGACATTTCTGATAGTCTTTTACATATATAATTATAATTTAAAATATTAAATTTAAATTTAATTACATTAATAAATTAAATGACGATATTAATAATATAACTAAAATTTTTGCAATGTCTAATTTAAATAACAAATTACTAAAGCTCCTAAAACTTTGATTTTTGATATTCAAAATTCTAACTTTTTTTTAACATAAAGTATAGTTTTTGAAAAATTAAGAGCTTTAAAAAATACCAAAAAGATATCAAAAAGTGGAAATCAGTTTAATAGAAAATAAAAAATGATGACCAACATGAGTTTCATTTTTCTTTCTGATTGATTAATATACTATAACTCGATTTTAATCAAATATATATAACTAATTTTTCTAAATTTTTTTAGTAATCTTTCAAATTTGATTATTAAATAAATAGAAATTAATTATATATTGATTAAGATATTGTAAATAAATGTATCTATGCATTACGAATTTTATGAGTGAATACTAGTGTGCATAATATGCGCATTCATAAAATCCCGCTTTTATACCTCCGTCTTCCTCACTTGAAGACTCGGTTTGACCGTTGGGGCTAGGACCCCTGGACCTTCGGCCGTTTCTTACGCTTTCCGAGTTTCTTTCGGCAAGCACCATCCTGCTTTCTTGATTGAATTGTTTCTTCTCTGCTCTGGATTTTAATAAAAAATCTATCGTGATGACTAATTAATTTTCTTCTATATAATCTCTTTTTTTATTTTGTCTTATTTTACCATACAAGAGCACAAAAATCAAATATTACGTATGGTGAATTTATATTGGATAAGACTATATCTTTCTTCCATTACCCTCTATATAAACTGAAAATATTTCATTTTACACTAAATTTACTACTTTATTTTAAAATATACATTCACTTTTTTCTACTCAAAATTTTTCTTAACGATAATACCACAGAACTAAGTCGACTATGCTAGACTGCTGCTTCAGAATCGAGAATAACGCGCGCGCATACGCTGCTTCGTACGACCGTAGTTTTTTCTTCTACCGAATGAAATATGGGTTGGCGTAATGAGAGAAGGAAATAATGAAAAAGAGAGGGGAGTACGTAGAGTAGCGGCATTTGTGCATGGCGTCTATTGCTATATGCTCAGTAGTCATAGAATCATGGACTTAATTTAACTATAAAAAATCGCGCTAATTTTTAAATTAATTTTTTATTAATTAATAAAAATATATTTCATTTTATATTTTTACTGAAACTCATTTAGATATCATTATCAAATTTATTTAAATTATAAATTTTTGATAAATATTGATACTTATTATACAAATACTAAATATATAACTCTATTCATAAAAAATATACTATCTCTTGTACTTGTAAGTATACTTTTTCAAGATCTTAAACATTTATGAAAAAATTAAAAAATTTATATTATAAAAATTTATCAGTAATACTATAACTATATTTCAAAGAATCTATTGCTGAAATTATATCTTATTTGTAATATTTTAATTTACATACGCAACAAATTCTATTGAAGTCTTGAATCTTGAATAAAATAATATATTTATATTTTTATCAATATTATATAAATATAAACATTTCTGGATAAAAATATGAATTTAGTATACGTTCGCTATATCTAAGAAAACTTTATATATATACTAATAATTGTAAAATTTTGTACAATTTTCACCTATATATTCATAAATAAAAAATCCAACAAGTTTACAACATATGATACATATTTTATATAATTCAAATGAATTGTATGCTAAACGCCCGTCTAACTAAACATACAAATTTTTCCTTTAGCACTAGTGTTCAAATAAAACTAATATCTTATTGGTTGAGAATACCATGAATATTTATTTTTGTCACCATTGCTTTACTTATTAAAAATATAATAAACAATAAAATGTGATGAAATTAATTATAAAAACCATTATCAATTTTGATATAAAAATTTAATATAATATCAAAAAGCAAACTAATTTTTATTCAATGAAAAAGTAACTATAAAAATGAAACTGCGAAATATGTACGAAATATTATTATAATATCTCAAATTACAATTTATTTAAAAGTCTTATTATTAAAATTTAAGTTCAATAATAGATTATTTTATTAATATACTATAAAATAAAAAATTAAAATGTATAGTTTATGTCTAGCTTTTTATTACCGTTACAACATTAATAAAAATAGTTAAAATAGTAAGTGAAATAATAGTATTTTTAACATTCAATCAGTTTTTAAATTTATATTCTCAACTTTAAAATGATCATTTAAAACAAAATTACTAACAATAATTATGGAAAGAGAATTTTATTGATGAAGTAATAATAAAACGGACAAAAAACAACTGATGTTCATGTTATTTTCATAACATATGTAAATATCTATGTATACATTTAATAAAAAATAAATTCATGGTTTTTATAAAATTGACAAAAAAATTCTAGTTACTAGTACTTGAACTATAGAACGCAAAATATATTTAATATTTGTATATGGATAAAATATACTTTAATTATACATATTATAACTAGTTTTGCTTGTTTATTAAGTGATCGAAGTCAGCATTTACACTACATAATTGACGACGGAAATCAATTCTACGGTTTATTGAATCATTGATTTGAAAATTTCTAGAGATTATGTATTTTTTTAATTAAACAAATTTTTATTATCATAAAATATAAACATGTTTTAATAAAAATTATTATAAATCAATACTATAAATTATTATAAATTAAGAATCTAAATTACTCGAATGTATTTATTATACAAGATATTTTCATATATAAATTATTTAATTTTTAACTTGTTTTCATATAAACATAAATAACGTTTTGTGTATTATTTTCTAAAAAATTGATTTTATGTTTGTGAGATATATATATATTATAGATTATAAAAATATTTAAAATAAATCTGTTTACTAGAAAATATTTTAAAAATATAAGAATTACTCTTTGAAATCTTTACATTTCAATAGTTAATATAATATATTAATATGGATTGATGTATTATGTAGTAAATAAATAATTAATGTTTTCAATATTATTTATTGTGGGTGAAATCATTATCGAGTTACATATTTCTTTCAATTTGTAAGCATGAAATTATTAGATGTATAGAGCAAATTATAATATTAATTGATGTTCGTATACAATTATAATTAATTTACAATTATTTTAATTTATGAATCATCAATAATTATAAATATATACATAAACGTATAAAAAATAGTATGAATGATATATGTGAAATGAATATTTTTGCTTATATAAAAAATATATATGTAGCATATATTAAGCTTATATATATGTGTTTATGTGTGTACATATTTTTTTTCTCGAAAAAAATCAAGTTTGCAGGGTTAGCACCATTGTCTAAATACCTTTTTTTTAGAAAAATCATTAGCTATCACTGCATCACTGAACTTTGATTTTAACAAGATACAGATCGTCAGTTATATATTTCGTTTTAAACAACTTTTAGAACTTAGTCTAAATATTTAGCTATTTATCAATTACGCTAGCGGTGAATACTAATTATGAATAGTTCAAATTTTTTATATATTGTACCTTTTTAAATAACCAACAAACTTGTGTTCTCAGAGTTTGTTTCATATCTTTATACATGTCTTTACTTTATTAATTTGATTTTTGGAAAGTTATATTAATTGTATGTTTATTAATTGTATAATTAAGAGGGGATAAATTTATTCCATTATATTTCATTATTTATTTTATTCTGTATTTTTATATAGAAGATAATGTATCTGTTAAAAATTTTAATATATTTATTTAGTTTACATTATTATAAGTAGTAAGCCATTATTCTTATTGGTATTTTTTAAATTTTGATTTTATTTTAATATAATATATAAATTATGCTTGTATTTTAATGTATATTATTATATTATTTTAACATTTTAACAAATATTTTGATCTGGATTTATATTTTTGACTTTTTAAGCTAATAATTTGATTATTTATTCAATACATATTTAATTTCTAAAACATAAAATAAAATATTTTAAAGCTTATATATCGTAAAGTACAAATGTATATAATGTATAAAATAAATTTATTATAACTAATATTTTAAGAACAAATACTTTTGTCAAATATGTAAACATTATTTGTTTTATTATATCTTATTATGTATTATTAAATATAAGAATATATATCAAATAAAATAATCTATCATGATGCCAAATTTCATTTAAGTAATTATAAAATTATATTTTATACTTTAATATGAAGTAATATTAATTATGTAACAGATGATTGTATAAGAATAATACAAGAACTTAATTCAATTCAATACAGATTATTAAATTAAAGAGAACTTTTAAAGTACATTAGGAAAAAATAATAATGAAAGTTGTAGCACTAATTAGTGGTGGCAAAGATTCTTGTTTTAACATAATGCAGTGTATAGCAGCAGGACATGAAATTGTAGCATTGGCTAATTTATATCCAGTTGGAAAAGGTATAGTCATAAAAAGTTAAAATAATTAATAATTATATTATAAAAATATTCTTGTGATTGTGTATTATAAAGGATTGAATGTTAATAAAATTAATTTTAGTATAATCAATATATTTATTAATAAACATTCTTTATTAATATAATATAAATTATATTTAAATGATTTTGTTTAATGTTTGTATATAATAAAACATAATTTGTGTTAAAAACAAGTCAATTGTTTATAAATTTAGTATTCATATTGATAAATAAGAATAAAACTTATATATTTAGATTTTTCATTTTCTATGCATTTAAATTATTCTTAATAAATATATTTTATTTATTAATAAAATTCATATTAAAAAATTATATTTTCTCTTATTAATATAGTTGGATATAGATAAATAACTTATGTTTGAACACTATATGTTCTATTAATGTACTTTTTAAATTATTTTGTCCTTTTCAATCTTTTATATATTATCTAAATTAATAGAAATATTTATATAATTTTCAATGGAATAATTCATTTTTGCAGGATTTGATACATAATTCTTGCTTGTATTTATATATGGTGTATAATATAAAAATTTTAATTTCTGAAGTATTTTCTTATGTTCTATTTTGTAGATGAACTTGATTCATATATGTTTCAAACTGTTGGTCACCAAGGTGTAGAATTTATTGGAGAAGCAATGGGATTACCGCTATATCGTGAACCAACTTTTGGAAAATCAAAAATGAAAGAAAAACATTATTTACCTACCGTTGATGATGAAGTTGAAGATTTATTTAGGCTTTTAAAAATAGTCAAGGTATTTACATTATTATTTAATATTTACATTTTTTTAAATAAAAATTGCACCTGTTATTGTACCAGATTTTTGTGAAAATTTTGCAAGAAATATTTACTTCCATTTGTAAAATATAGGATCGAGAAGATATTCAAGCTGTAGCTTCTGGTGCTATTTTAAGTGATTATCAACGAATAAGAGTAGAAAATGTGTAATAATACAGTCTTACTAGTCTTTTTATTAACACTGCAAAATATAAAATAAAAATTCTATTTTAAATACTATGTTTGATAGATGTAGTCGATTAGAATTAGTTTCACTATCATATTTGTGGAGGCGAGATCAGGAGCAATTGCTAAAAGAAATGATTGAATGCTCTGTAAATGCTGTTCTTATAAAAGTTGCATCATTAGGTTTAGAACCAAGACATTTGGGAAAATCTATTTCTGAAATGCAGCCACATCTTGCTAAAATGGTAAGTAAATATCCTTATTTTATTTTAATTTGGATAAATTTCAATATTTTTGATAATAATTATAAAATAAAAGTTACAAGTTTTTTATAATTGTTAAGTTGATCCATTTTTACAATAAAATATTTTTAAAATCTGATGTGTATTTATATCTACAATTCAGAATTTAGAAAAAATATTTATTTTAGAAGGAAAAATATGGTTTAAACATTTGTGGAGAAGGAGGAGAATATGAGACATTTACTCTAGATTGCCCTTTATATATCAAAAGTATAGTAATGTAAGTTTCAATTTAAAATACAAATATAATATTTTATAATTTATTTACAAAACTATATATTTTTTCAGAGATGAGTATGAAAGTATAGTGCATTCAAATAATGAAATTGCACCTGCTGGGTATTTGAATTTCAAAAAGATACATCTTCAAAATAAAAATGTTAGATATAGCTTATTAAGATTAATAGCATTTACATTTTAAATATAATGCAAAATAATCATTTCAGAGCGGTGAAGAAAAGTTGACACTTCAAGAGAGGTTGAAGAATGTTGCAGTAAAAGCCTCATTTGATTATATTTCTGAAATAGTTGAACCTGACTTTCAAGATGAATGTAATTTATCTGATGATGAAAATGATGATCAAGAAAAACATATAGAGTTAAAAACTTCAAATTTTGGTAAAGTTTATATCTATTTACGAAAATAGCTGTTTAAATTAAATCAGAAACATTAATGTGAAGTAGAATAAATATTTTAAATTATGTATAAAAAAAATTTTTTATCAATAAAAATAATTATATTTTAAAATTCATCGATACAAAATTAAAATAAAAAATTTATGATAAAATTATATAATTTTAAATGCTATTGAATATATACTGTATACATTTTATAATAACAATAATTATATGCGATATTTATACTTCGATAATCAAGTTATTTTCTATTTCCAAAGCATGATTTTGCTTATAGCTGGATCAGAGCTTTTATTATAAATAGGGTGAATTTTGTTTATTAATTAATTGATTAATTGATATTAATTTTATTTATTAATACATAGATGCTTAAATCTATTGTAAAACACTATTTATAAGTATTTAAAACTATTAAAAACTAAAGTTTATCCAAATTGTGTATTTAAACACATATATTTAATATATCTCCAGACGAGGTTGGACGATGATAAGAACGACGTGAGCGCAACGACAATAACCAGCAGTCGTAACAAATTGTTCTAAAGAAGGGGGGTGATCATGAAGCAATGGTGTGATTAATACTTGATATCCTGATTGAGTGAATGTTTATGGTAAACGTCTGATATAATGGAAGTACCGCGAATGCTTACTATTCTGATCAATAGAAAGCCGAATGCGGCGAAAGTTTTGAAATATGTTTTTCTATAAAAACGCCAGCTTTCAGCAGATCGAGTAAAATCTGCCGTCTATGATAGCCGAGAAAATCGATTATTCTCGTACAAATCCCCTTTCTAGAGCAGTGTGAGATTTTCCTACTTTCGCGCGGGTCCCATGGTGGACTGAGCAACTTGTCTATCGCGTGAGGTTGTGCGGATCTCGGTGCATAGTTGTGGAATTAGTTTTTCCAGGCCTTTTCCGTATACACGTACATATTCTCTTATGACATGGATAAATATACTTGCACTAATTCACACATAGTTAGCAATAGGGTATTCTTATTACAGTGTATAATAAATATAATGCAATTAAAAAATTAATTTTAATAAACTAATTGCAATATGTAATGTCATATACTAATGTCTAATACATTTTTTATTTTATAAGTTTATGAAGTTACTTATATAAAATAAAAATTAAATATAATGTGAAAAAATAAACGTAAATTAAAAATATTTCATAATGATGTAATAAGAATTAATATTTTTCAGGTAAATTTAATTCAACAAATGTGATGAAAATAACATATAATGAAGAAGAATATCTTATTAGTCCAAGCATTAATAAAAATCAAACTGGCTGGTACTGGTTTGGTAATATAATTGGTAAAAATGTAGAACCAAAACTTGCTATGGCTGAAGCATTAGATGGTTTAATCGGTAATATGAAAATACTATATAAAAGTTTTTATTTTTTTCTTTGAATGAAGAATATTTTTATAAATTTTTTTTTATTTAATTGAGATCTAGTTAAAAAAGAAGATTTAGAAATATCAGATATTGTTGCTGTGACAATGTTTTTAAAAGATTTATCGAGTTATGCAGATATAAATGAAGTTTATGTATCAAAGCTTGTGAAAGTTAATCCACCTGTTAGAGTGTGTACAGAAATTCCTATTAATTTCCACGTTGTTTTAGATGCATTGGCATACAAAAGGGTTGAAAAGGATGATAAAAAATTACATAAAAGACATACCATGCATGTCCAAAGTATAAGTCATTGGGCACCTGCCAATATTGGGCCTTATTCACATGCCATTCGAGTAAGTATATGATTTTTAAAGCGTAAATCTTACAAACAAATTAAAAACAATACATAAGTATATTTAGAATCATATCAATTTAATTATAGACAGTGATTTATTTATATTAAGTTATAATTAAAAATTTACACAACATTATAATTTGAATTTTTTAAATTTATATAAGATATTAATGTTTAATTATTATTTTTATTATATTAAAATAATCGAATTTATTACAATGTTACTAATATTGGATTCAATTAATTTATTTTTAATTAATGATTTTATCTTTGTCAATATACTATTTCAAACAAGTAACATAAAAGTTATATTTTTTAAATTACACTGAGGCTAATATTTATTTGTATTGCTTACTGTTACAAAAATAAAGATATATTAATATTTTTCTCGATATCATATATTTGGCTTAAACATGTGTTTGGGTTTTAACTCGATGTGTAAATTTTCCCGCATTGGAGTAGGAGGCGCAGACGGTGGCAAGGAAGATCTAATTGTATTTTACAAAAAGAGAGAAATAATGTTAAAAAATTAAATAGTGGAGTTTATTAATAATAATATATGTATAAGGAAACTGACAATTGAAATTAAACTGGTGCTTAAACTTGTTGAATACGAGCTGGTGTTGTCTTGAAAATAAGTTATTGTCATTATTGAATTAACTATTGATGTAAAATGTTGTTAAATATAAGTTTTGAGAATTGAAATTATATTGTAATTAGTTTGGTCACCTTGGACGTTACTAACCGTTGTTGGTCAAGTCAAATTGAGTTGAGCTTCATTTTGGTCACCTTCAACGCTACTAACTGTAGTTCGTCAAATAGCGTTAAAGCGAGCCAGATTTTGGTTTTAATAATTTATAAATTAAATTATTCATTCTTTATTCTTTGAATCAGATTTTTAATTGTAGCAGTAAATATTCGTAAATGGCTTACTATTATTTACTCAAATCTATTCAAGTTTTCTTTAAATAAATAGGCTTATATTTCTTTACAAATGCTGAATCAATTTTTATTTTATATAAGATTGTATCCTATCTATTTATTCTTACGTAATAATTATTTTTTAATTGCTATGAAAAGCGTTCTTTACTGAGTTTCTGTGCAAGTATCTTTTGACTGAAGTGTTGATAAATTTGTGACAGTTGGTATTTTTTAATAAAAGATTATTAGTATTTATTATACGGTAAAATCACCTCTTTGGTAAACTGTTCACTAATATTTCGTAGATGTTATATTTATACTTTTACACGTCGCTTATTATTAACTCCTTGATCTTTTGAGAATACTGCCGCTGTCGCTTCTGTGTATATTTATACATGTTTTGGAAAACTCAGTTTCCACGAGTTGACATCGACGCACCGCAATTTATGGTAAAAATGAACCGTCGATACACTATCTATATTGAGAAATTTAGAATTTATCTATATAGCAATTTTGGTCGTAATTTTTCTAATAAATATAAAATGCGTATTTATTTTTGCATTGTTAAATTAAAATCTTGTAGTTCTTAATAATTTCGTCATTTGTTTACGTATATTTCTTATTTGTATTTGAAATTCTCGCCATTATAGTATTAAAGTCTTTGTTTTTAAATATTTTTTTAACTAACAGAAATTTCTTTAGTTTTCTTATGTAAATTTTTATAAGCACCTGGCTATTAAAAATGAAGCTAATAATACTTCAAATAAAATTACCTTTAATGGAAATTAATTAATAATTTTTTTATAAATTTTTCCAATACATAATGTATTTATCAATTTAAAAACCAAAAATTGACAATAAATTGTTATTCGGGAAATTAACCCGAGAAAAAGTTCTCCCAAAGTGGTGTGAGGGAGAGACGGACAGTAGAGCTGGAGAAACAGCAGGATAGAATAAAATAAAGGCG
>JAPYYT010001755.1:0-36983 GCA_030522565.1 Ceratosolen corneri
CTCGCATCTGCGGGCGGAAGGAAGATTAAGAACTGCGGGCGAGTTGGCCGTGGATGGCGGGGGGTGGGGTTGGAAGGGAGGTATGGGCCGGATGGGGACGTGGGGCCCGAGGCGTCGGCAGAGGAATTAACGCCGCGAGATTAATGACGTGCATCGCGCGCCCTGTCACTTTAAAAATTAATTTGTTGACCTCGATTAGAGTGCAACGGCGTAAAATCAAGGACGAATGGGGTCGGCGAGAGGGATTGCGCTCTCGTCGGCACATTGTACGGGAGATTTTACGGTGAAATTGAATTTTTAGGCGTACACTTCTTGTTCCTTTAATAGGATTAAATGAATCGCCCGTACAAAAGTATCGATGTAATTGCGTATAATAGGTAGTTATGGGTGATTTGAGGGTGTAATGGCATTAGCGAGCGCGAAAAGGAGGAACGAAGAAGGGGGAAATGCTTAAATAGAAAGAACACTGCGAGTTATTATTTAATCTACGATCACGCTAAAATCATGTTTGATTTCATCGAGTAATTAAATTGACGACAAGTAAACTGCAGCGCTGAATAAATGCACTCGCATCAAATCAGTCTCATTTAATTAGTTGCGGCAAAAATTGCTATTGATTCACTTGTACAGTTACTTCCCAAATATCTCTATTTACGTGGTGTATCGCTTATTCTGTCCTCCACATTAACATAACATTTGTCGCCCCGAGTAAATAGCGATGTGCTCTCCGCGATGCAAACATCCCAACTCAATTCCACCTTATTTATACGCTTTTAATGCCGCAAGTTCTTTCTCATCTTTCTTGCCAAGGACTTTTAATAATAACTGTAATATCCGAGGGAGCTTGTTCGTTTTGCCGTTGCTATTGCTTGTTAATCTTCCCTACACCACTCCCAACCACCGCACCCCCCCCTCCCTCCACCAAAATCCTGCGCTTATAATTCATCGAGTGTGTGCGCGTGCTGCGTAATAAATAATAATTACCCACTTTTTACGGTGAAGTGCCGTAAGCGGCAACGCTCCTACATGACAATACAAGTGCGGGCAAAGCTCGAGGCGACTGAGCGCTCGCTCGAACCGAAACGCAATGGGAGCAAAAGGGAAAGGAAAATAAATAGACGGGGAAATGTCGTTGAAATTTCGGGCCTCCCCATCCCATCCTCGTCGCCGCCTCCACTGTAACAATCACATTAGCAACCTAGCCAACCACAAATGGCACACGCTCCCGGGCTTCGAAAGCTCCCGATAATCGCGCTACAGCGGCGGCCAAGAACACTTGGTCCCTAAAAATCACCGACCGAATTGTCCGAAGAATATGCAACGCTTAACCTCACCCTGTCTATCTAAGCCTGCGCCGCTCGATAATTCGCCCCGAGGTACGTAATAAAATCCGTGTAATGCGCGGTCGGAGGACCGGCCCTACGACCGTTGGCCCCCGATATCCGCGGCGAGGCTCCGGTCGCACAAGAGGAGGGCTGCGCACCTGAACCACCGGCCCTTGACTGAGCCTAATCTGTTTTGTTATAATTGCCAGGTCCGCGGCGGCCAGTAGCTGTGGTCCGACCAACACTGACTCCAAACCTTACGGACGGCCAAGCGAAAGAGGCACTGCTCGGTTAATCGACTAATTGCAACACTGACGCACTCACTCGCTACTATTTGCCCGATTGCCATCACATGGACGGGGGTATCTATCATATCAACGGCCGCCCTTCCTGCACGCGATTTGGCCCTGATTTGCGCTCCGGAGCACCGAAATTTGTGTCCCGGCGGTGGCCCCGTTGGCGCCCGCTAAGGAAAACTCGGATTATTCGCGAGGGTCGCATTAAGAGAGCGAGGGACTCTCTCGTCCCATCCTCGGCAGATGCCTTCCTCGTGATTATAAAGGATCGATTGACGTAATGGTCGTGGTCGCTTACCCGTGGTGTACATGGCGACGCCCTTGAGGGTGACCGGCTCGAGTATCGCGGCCTCGCTCCTTCCCTTGGCGTTGGCGGCGTAGAGGAAGAGGCGGTAGCTGCGTCCCGTCGAGAGACCCGCGACTTCGATGGACGGGCCGCTCGTCGTGGCGAGGACCGTCTTGTTGAGGATAATCTGCCCCTCGTCCTCGTCCGCGACCACCTCGACCTGGTAGCTCTGGATGGGCAGGCCCCCGTCGTAGCCCTCGAGGCAGTGCACCAGCAGCCCCGTCGAGCTACTCAGGCTGGCCTTGGCCGCGCTCGGATCCTCGAGCTCCGTCGTCGACGACATCTCCGTGGCGGTGCAGTTGTGCAGGGCATAGGGACGCCCGGCCGCTATAACCTGTGGTGGGACGCCCGGGTCGATTAGTCACGCCTTATTGATCACGATGATATTGATCGAGGCGGGCAATTGGAGCGGCCGAAACGCGTAGGCGCTTGTCGTTACTTATTACCATCCGCTTATTATGTTTGCGAGGCTGATTGAGATGCTCGTTGTTGTTGTTGTTTTTCTTCTTTTTCGTTGGAAATTCGCGAGAAAGCTCGCGGCAATTTCATTCGCTACGAGGGCGATTAATTTATGCGTGTGCAGCTGATGGGAGTGATTAACGAGCGCTCGTTATTCGCGCACTTGACAAGTCTAAAGTTAATGTCGAGTCGATGTTTGATGGGAGAAGGCCCCATCCCCGAGGCCCGCCACGCGCTCCTCTTTTTTTTATATACCCGGGGCAGGCATGATAAATGCTCCGCTCCGAGTGTGAGAGAGAGAGCAGGAGGAGGAGGCCCGGGTGGAGCTGAGGACGCATGCGCGACCGCGACTATGACACATTTATAAGGGATAGAGTGCCTCTTGCCGAGGACCTCGAGGGGGCCGCATCCTTTAAATGCCACAAACCCCCGAGGCGGCGCTCTATTAGTCAACTCTCCGTCGAGGAGTCTCGCCCGAGTGGCGAAGCGTTGTAATGAGAAGACGTATAGAGTGAGATTACCTGGAAGAGGCAGGGCGAGCGCTGCTTGCCAACTTGATTGCTGGCCCAGCAGGCCACGGTCCCGTAATCCATTTCCGTCGCGGGCGTGTAGTTCATGCGCGAGCCGTGAAACTGTTGATACTCCTTGAGCTGCATTTCCGACAACTGCTGCTGTTGCTGCTGCTGTTGTTGCTGATGCTGCTGCTGATGCTGCTTCTGGGTGGAGGGGCTGTCGGTGGCTGTGGCGGTCACGTGGGAATAGCGGGACTGCGGCACCTCGATCAATTCGCCGGAATTATTGAACGTCCAGTGAAAGGTCAAGGGAGGCGGATGGGACTCGACCGAGCAGATCAGTGACACCGTCTCTTGTTTCAGGGCGCCCACCACCACTTCGTGCTTCCCTTCCTTGCAGACCGGCGAGTCTGAAAGCAGGCGGAGGCTTTTTTATTTTTGCTTGCGACTCGATGTAGCTGTTAATGCCACTGCGAGAGGCGAAGCGGAGGAGTCATGTGGGACGGGCCCAATTGACATTTGCCTTATTCATATATGGTAAAAAAATATATGGTACAAAACACATATGGTATAGTATATATGGTATGGTATAACATATATGGTATAAAACATATATGGTAATTCAATGATAATTCCGATTGCAGGCTTCATTATATGGCTGACGTGTGTATTTAAAAAAAGTGGGCGAGTAGATTTGGGAAAGTAGATGGGTCCTCTCCCTCTTCCCTCTCATTCCTTCTTACCTCGGCCTATCCAACAACCTCAATTCGGCACTCATTCTTATACATAAACTCATTGCTCATATAAGAACCAATTTTCAAGTAAAAGGTAGCGTTAATTTTATTTTTATCACCTTTTGCGACATCTTCCTCCACGCGAGAGTAATTAAGTATCCAGAAATACGTGTACTCTTTTCATCCTGAAGTTGTTTTTATCGCGCAAGTTCAGCTTTTCAAAGACTTTTATGAGGCGGGAAAAACGCTTTAATGACTTTTTCCAACGCGAAACCTATTCTGGTATTGAAATCTCTTTTTTTTACGACGGCTCCATTCATACAAAAGTTCCTACGAACTCAGAAGCACTTTATTATGGCTTCGCCACCTACGCTGATCCACTGGCTAATCGATTTTTACGAATACTTGACGACCAAATAATGACATTTGTAATGGCGCCGCAGCCCCCTCACTCATACAATTAGCCATTTTCATTAGGACTCGATACAAGCAATTGTGGCTTGTAATATCTTAAATATATATTTAAGTAGTGCTAAATATTTCTGTATATTTAATAGTATCTGAGCATCCGAGTGTCGATGATAATAATTTATTAAGCCTTCGCGCTAAATAAACAAGTCTCTCTCTTTATTTCGCAACTTGTTGATGAAAAAATTATTTTTCATTTACCAGTATTATTAATTACTTTATAATAATATGCAGTTAACAATCTGCAAGAAAATAGATGATAAGTCGTGTTGCAATTGAAACACTCTCGTAGGGGGGGGGGCGCACGCAGACACCGGCAGGTGCATATGCGTGCGCACACGTCTGTGCGCAGAGGTAAGAGCGAAGGCTTAGTTGCTGCTGTGTAAAGTTTCAAAGATTTTCCGATACTCAAGTCAGTACAAAATTACAGGCATTCGCGATACCGATGTCAACATTCTGAGCGTTGTAATATTATTTTATAAGGTGTTATTATTGACTCAATTTTACCTCTAATTTCCATGAATTACGCCGCAATTAATTGAATACAATGGCACACGAAGGCTCGTGGCTATGCTTTGAATTTCGTCTCCTCTCCTTACATCGGATAAAGTTATCAATCGATAGATCAATAATTCCGATTATTTAAAACTTTAAATAATCTCAAGTTCTTCGAGTAGTTAAAAAACTCGATATCGAAGAAGTCAAACAACAATTGCAGGAAAGATCTGGCGAAAGCGATTCGAAAGTTTTCGAATACTTTTTCGCCCGGCATTCTAAATCTCCTTCCCTATCCAACGCAATTCTCAAATAGATTTCCAACAGTCCCACTCATTGCATTACAATAATGCAGATGCTTAACTAGAGCGCTTAAATTACACTGCCCATTCGCTGATCGAGTCGGTCCATTTTCCCTCGTCTTCACAATCAACATTCGCCGTCCAATTTCAATGTGCCGCTTAAAAGCAAACTTATTTCGGAAAATCATTCCAACTTGACAGCCAACGCGCCCAAAGAGCAATCCATACCTCGAGTAATGAGTAATTTAATGTTTGGCGCGAGCATTTGTCACAGCTCCCACTTTCTTCCCATCAAATCAATTTTGATTCTCAATTTACAAGCCAAGTGCTCCAACATTATACATCCTTAAATCTGCATCTCCCTCAAGTGCACTTTGAAAATTTCATCCAACTCGACAGCGATATGCAGCCCAACCCATCCCAGACCCCGACGAACCACGTGCGCACGCACATGCACACAGAGAGAGAGAGGCTAAAACTCCCAGACGGCACCCCGGGCGATTTATGATCTCGACGGCACGAGAGCCTCGCTGTACACATTCAATTGGCAAGATGCATTCGATTAACGGCTAAATGGACGTCCCTCAAATAGGATTATAGGTTAAGTGGCGTATATGAGGTGCGAGGAGGATCGGGAGATGGCCGGGAGATGGCCGAGGTAAGACGCTTGTCATGCCCGATCACGTGTGTACAACTCGTGGCCCGTCAATGCGACGGAGATGCTCGGAGCTGGAGATAACGCGTCGCCCGCGCCATTAGCGATCGGCCGAGCGAATTCGTTGTCAAACGCATGAATCTTATCGCCGGGGAGGGGGGGAAGAAAGGAGAGGAAAAACGGGAGGTTAACGAAGTGGAGAGGGACGGTTGGAGCGGAGCCTGTGAGCGTATTTTTCGGGACACGCCCAGCTGCTTGCGGTGCTAATGGAAGGATCAATGGCCCTGGAGACAATCGAGTCCTATTGTCAAACAGGGGTTAAAAGATTAGAACGCTTCAGAACATCGCTCGACGCTGTCCCCGTGACTCCTGCTGATGCTCACTATCGCCGATACAACTGCCGGAGCGTCAGCTCGCATTCGCCTTCCCGTGTGGCTTAGCGAGGAGGCATTGCCAGGCAACGCTCACCTACACATGAATATTCAGCCGTGCGTTTTACATACATTGAATATGCATCGTGGTCCTTCCTTCCCTCTTAGGTCATTTACAAGATGAAGATACGCCCGGAAGTACGAGAGAGAGAGAGAGAGAGGTGGAATAAAGGGGTATATGAAGTACCGCCAAGGGGGTAATACTAATTTTAATAGAATGTCGTTCGCGTACCAGTGTTTTTACTTGAAAATCGGCCCGACCTTCGAATTACACTTTTTAGCTTTTCTTTTAACAGAACGTGAAAATTCCCGATTATAGACTCGCTATTTTAGGCCCAACCAACTATTTATTTAATAGTAGCTACGAGTCACTTGCCTAAATAAATTTCCATACACACATATATATATATGTATTTAATGATAAAGTTCAGCAGCCATATTGTTCAACTGGCGAGTAAATTGCTAATTTGTAAAGAAAATAAATCCATGAAATTGCATATATATCATCAAGACACGTGAAATAGTTTCGCCTCTGCTAAATGACGTGATTAATGGATTGAATGATTCATTGACCGAGTGATTAGTTAATTGTTTAATCGATCGGAACGAGCAGTTACGCAGGACGCGTGATTATAAAGGCCAATAAATATAATTAATAATATTTTAGATTACACTTCCCAGGCGAAACATTTGCCAACTACAATTGCTCGCAAATGTGGATCCTTCTCGTTATATCGCGATATGCACGTTCGTGGGCCGGGGGGGGGGCGGTATCATTGCCTAAGCTCCCCATCAGAGAGCTCATTCGATATCTCATTTATCAAAATTATTAAACAATTAATCGCCGTTAACAAAGTATAACTGGCTTTAATACAACTGCAATCACGGTTATCTTGGCCTCGCCTTCTGGCCTTAATGACTCTGCTTGTTATACAAGATGTCCACGCTACATAACGAGCACACTTTGAAAAATTCAACTTCGCATACACGGTTGCACAAGGATGATAAGTGACAAATTACTAATTACTCACACTTGATGCGAAGAGGCACGGGGTTACTGATTGTTTTTCCCTCGCTGTTGACGGCCAGGCATGTGTAGTCGCCTGCTGAATAACGAGTTATACGTTGTAGAACTAACGAACGGTCGCTCAGCACCACTCCTGACGATGCATTATTTTTCAGCTCCTTTGCCTGAAATCAAATATGCTGTTTACGTTTATGTATGCGATGTAATAATGCGCCGTGCATACATCGATCGATCGTACGCGGTTAAATAGGCGCTCAGGTTACGTCTCGCTCAGCGGTGTCGCGCGCCATCCCAACGACTTTCAATACATTGTTTATTGAACTTATGGATGTCAGCGCTCACACACTCGTGCCTACATACATCAGATAATCCGAAAATTTGCATCCCCAAGATTCTCAACTTGGGAACTAATCAGAGCAATAAATATGAAACGAGTTAATAAATCGTAAGCGAGCGCCCCCATCCATATTATCGGCCTTCAATATCAAAATCAAAGAAAGAGATAAGAATAGAGACGAGGATGCAAGAGTCGAGAATGCCACTTACATCCTTGAACCAGGAGAGCTTGTAGGCCTTGGGGTTGGCCCGTACGATGCACTCGAAGTAGACATCGTCGCCCTCCTTAATGTCGTCGGGTTTTAAGGAAGTCCCCATCCGCAAGCTCACCACGGGTTGATACTGCACGTCCAAATGCCATTTATCCTCGAGAGCGCTGTCGGGAATATTCGGATTCTCGGCCCTGCACGTGAGGTATTTGCCGTCGTCCTCGATGCTCGGCACGAAGCTCAGGATGCTGAGGCTCTGATTGTTCTCTGACGCATACTGCAACGCGAGAGAAGGACTTATTGAGCTTTGCGGGGGGGGCGAGGTGAGGGAGGGTCTTGGGCCAATCGGAGGGTTGGCTTCGGCCTTGCGAGGAGGAGGAGGGGGCGAGATAATGTCGAGCAAGGCCCCAATGAGATTGATTCCCCTTTGCTTGGCTTGCGAAACGAAGGTCCAGGGATATTGGGCCAGGCTGCTTGCCTCGTCTCTCGCTCTATTTGCCTTCCTTCAATCGCTCTTTTTCACCGACTGCGTTAATGCTTGTCGAAAGATGCACCCAAACGACCCGAGTGCATTCACATTATTTCATGCAAAATTTCCCTTTCCCTCGGTCTTTGCTCTTATTGGCATTCAAAACGAGCAACATTGCGTGGAAGGAACCTTATTATCCGCACGTTTTGTCCACTTTTGTAATTTAGCGAGAAATCCATCGATTGCATTAATTGAAATTAGCGTGTCAGTGTGTGCGTGCGCGCGGCAAGGTGCGTTGCAATGAATAGGCGAAGTTGGAAAGCAAAAAGTAGGGGAAAAGGAGAAGGAAAAAGAGGGGAGAGGGAGGAAAGAGAAACAAGAGAAAAGAAAAATAATACGCGCCAAATTAAGGTTAGATTAAAACAATTACAAAATGTTAAGATAAAATAAATATTAAGCTTCCAATGGCCATACATTATTAACATAATTAAAATTGAATGAGCTGGTTTTATCGCGTGAGCTTATCTTCACTTGACTTATCTAATTATTAAACGAATGACATGTAATCTTGAATTTACATACCATAATAATACGATAATGCATGAAAATACTTTATCGTTTAATACGATAAATTATCAAATTACAGCCATTACAACAAATTTCAAAGAATTAATGCACAGCTACGTGAAAAAAGAACATTGCAAGATAATATTTGTTGTGTATTTTAATAGTTTTTAACACGTATAGCCTACTACGCCTACTACGAGAGCGTACATTCACTGGCAAAAAGCTCATTATTTATTTATCCATTACAACGAGCGACAATGCACTTTCCCTTCACTACCACCGACTCAAATTAATCCCCATGCCTCGAGATTCCTTATACCTTGCTGCTTAATAAATGCACTCCAACAACAACAACGGAATGTCAAATCTCAATTATGTTCGTGCATGCGGTGATGTTGAGGTCTGTACAGGTCAGTGGACATTTTTTGAGAATTAGCATTGAGCGGGCGAGCGAACGTCATTCTAATCGGCGATCATCCACATTGAAGTGCAGATAAGCAGCCAAAGAGAAGAGGATAAGTGGGAGACTCGAGGAAAGTTGTTTTGGAGTTGGAAAGAGGTTTTCCTTATTCGATAAATTTCATGGGGGCCGTCGCACTGCTTCGTTTGTCCGTTCCCGCAGTTGCTCATTGAGGCCGCACTCGGGTATATTTTGTCGGTCGGGTATATAAATTTAAGCACGTACGGTACGTGATGCCGTCCAATCATTTGATAAAGCAACCCGACGCCACCCAAGTTGAATTCGAGTCACACGCGGACCTGCCTTTCTCCCCGGCTTTTCCCCGGCGATCGATAGCCTCAAGTATTTCCTATGATTTTAAAAGCCTATGGGCGCGAATGGTGCCGGGAATGTATTGGACTTGATGTTGGAGTGAGAGAGAGAGAGAGAGGCTCCTCCCGTTTCGAAAGCTTAGTCGGGGCTTTGCCGAGGAGATCGAGTAAGGAAAATAGTTGAGGAATCGATCGATTAATTAGTAATTTGAAAGACAGTAGAGTGGAGTGTGTCGCCGAGTGCATTGTACGTTGTGTGGGTGTGTGGTGTGCTGGATGTAACATCAAGATTGAAATGAGGAGAAATTAAATTAGCCAATGAAGCAGTTGTTCTTTGGAATGACAAGGAAGAATGTTATAACGTTTATTAAAAAATCAAATTTCTATTTTTTGCGAGAACCTCTTTTAAAGTAAAAAATGTAATTAGTGCTCATAATGAAAGGTTAAAATATTCAACAAATTTCCGCTATTCGGTGGCACACTAATTGCAAGGGAATGAAATTTTTCACCCATTTGAAATCGATCGACATGTTTATGAAAAAAGTATCATCATTTCTGCAACGAGAATGGTAACGAATTTTCGTAATCGTTCTCGTTGTTTCAAAAAAAAAATTAACGATACAAATTTTATATTCGCTCTGAATTTATATATTGCAATAACAAAATAAACCGATTAATAATTTCATTTTAACCTTCGTAATTATTAGAGAAGCTATAACAAAAAGCTTTCCGACAAGTCAATGTTAAGTAGTTGAATTTCTACAATTTCAATGTGAAAATTTTATTCTTCCGAGATAAGGGAGAATATCGTAAGTTTTTAGAAAAAGTATTTGATTGCCTACAATTTGAAAAATCTTTTCTGTTCCTTCAAGTGTTTACTATTTTAATAATATGCCGTGTCTATTGTCGGCCAAAGCAGAGAAATTATAGAAATGTTATTGGTAAATAGCTTCATCAATTTAATGTGATACATTTTATAAATCCTATACTTTTTGAATGTATGTATTAAGCTCTAAAGATATTAGGATATAAATGAGATAATCCTAATAAGAAATATGTCTATGAAATATATGATAATTAAGCTTATTGGGAAATTAAATAGGATTTTCCCAATCATTTTCAACTTACTTTAGCTAAAACAATATGATAATTCAATATTAGTAAATCTTGTCTTATATGTGTATTTGTAATGTCACAACCTAAGAACTAAATATTCATTTTAAATTTGAGTTTTCAATCATTTTAAGCTACACAATGCATCCTATATCGAGATAAAATTTTAAAACTACAGAGTTCATTTATGTAAATTGGTAATATTATAGCACTACAATAATAACAATAATAACAATAATGGTAATGGTAATAATGACATTGATAATAGTATTCAAGGAGTTCTCAGCTTGTCCTTTATATTGTCTTTTATACACAGACTTATTGAATCGAGGCATACAAATGTTGTGCGATTTTCATAACTCACTAAATAAACATCAATAAGACATTCGGCATTAAGCTTCTCGCATTTGTTCGTGCACTTGACTGCTGATTTTTCCGTCTACTAAATAACAAAATAAGCGATAAAAACCCAACTAATTGCATCGAATAGTAATAATAAGAGAGAAAATAAATAAAAGCAATGAGAAAGAAAAAAACATAACACGGTTATGCACGCCCACGCGTAAAAAAGAGTAAACAGGCTTATATCAAAAATAGAAAACAAAATAAAAAGACGTTCCATTGTGCTCGATCTCCGATTGATTGATTGCAATTGGCGAAAATTGGCACGTGTGTGGGTGTGTGTGTGGCGGTGGCGGTGGGGGGGATTGTGCGCGAGGAGGTGGTCGGCTGCACTAGCTGTCAAGTACATTAGCGGGATAAAATCGATCCGCAGCACTCGGCAGAAGCCCCCCCACACCCCCCACATCCCCACCGCATCCCCCACCCCCACCCCCGGCGATGCCCCGGGAGTGGAGATGGATGATGATGAGCGATGAGATTGAATGGTAATAGAGTTGATGGTGTATTGCCTAGTTTTGTATGCGAACGCGAGTAAAGAAATGCGGCGAATGCGCGGCAGCCGATCTTGCCCCGATCAAATTGTTGTTCATTAAAATATCGATATGATTTTTTTCTCTTTTTCTTCCTCTTTTATGACGTATCGACGGATTAAATTTGGAATGCAATGTGGTAATTAATAATAGCAAATCCACGTGGAATGCGAGACCTAAAACACTTGATCAATTGTAAGTTTCGTGTATTGTTGGATTGACGGGAAGAGTTTGCGTGCGAAATATACGCGGAAGAACTAATTGAAAATAGAAATAATCCGTATGTATTACTCGATGGTTGCGTCATAAGTAAATTAACGAATAATACGTTCAGATATTATGTATGAAAGGTGTTCGATAATGTATCGTATTCCTTTTCTTCCCATACCTTTGTAATTGAGCGTTCGTAAGCGATATATTAAGGTAAGTAGGAATATGCAGTAAATAAGTGGCACTTTTTTTTTGTTTAAGGATTGTTCATCGTAAGGATACTTTCAGTCGCGAAACTCGTCATTTTTTAATACCGACGGTACTCGGAAATTTAAGCGTGAAATTATGCTCTTTAAAGCGTCTAGCCCGTACACTTTTTTTTATTTACAATTATTATTTTTTTGTGTTTACGGTCACGATAAGCCAGTTGTTTAGTATTAAATAAAATAGAGAGAGAGAGAGAGAAAAAAGGGAATCTGCAATTGTACTTAATGTAGGGGATACTTTAGATAGTTTATGGCAATAAATTCCATCATTTGATATCTCTATTATTAGAGATCTCCAACATAAACTCGAGCAAATTCACGTACAGCTAAATACAAAAACGATAAAAGCCCTCAAACTATATTACACACACGGTATGCTGATACTCACATTTTTCGTTCTGTTGTCTATTCTCTTGTTGGCCTTCCACCAAGTGATAATGGCTTCGGGCTTGGAGCCTGTGCTGCGACACTCGACCTCATACTTCTTATCAGCCAGAACTCTTGGCTCCTTCGTCAATATGTGCACGTCCAGCGGCTTTACTGTAAAAATTAAAGCGAATCCGTATTTTTACCTCAAGCCCCGGCTCGGCATCCATTTTTATCTTATATAAAAACAATAGTTTTACTACATGGATTTCTCGACTGCAACGCAATCCTAATGCAAGCATTTATTACAACAATTTTTCACCAAATTATCTCACTCTGAAATTGTTATTCGAATAACATTAAGGAACGTAGTTTTCGTTAACATAATCAATATAACAAATACAGATTATTCTCTGAATTCATTCTAGATTAGCGCAAACAATACAGTGTTTATTGCAAGTGTAATAATATTATTTCGTATGTATTACTCGAGCATTTAAATTTATTCTTATATATATTAACCATATGTGGCAACCCCTATTTGTGCCCAGTATCGGATTGAATATAAAATGATTTAAAAGTTTTATAACCAGCGCGACGATAAGAAAATGTCGAGTAAGGTCGAAGGGATATGATTTCGTTAAAAGTTTATAAGGACGGAGAGATGTTTGTTAAAGCGAAGCAAAGTGACCAACTGAATGGGACATCCATAGAGCTAAATATGTCGGTTGTACATCACATTTCCGATTCACGTTGCGCAGTAATTTATTTATTTATTGAGTCGTCCTCTCAACGAATACATATAATTAATATCTGAGGACAAATTATACGACTACGGACTATATTATGGAATATCTATTATTTGAATAAAGTCCTTGGAAAAATGCTCAAGTATTAAAAATTGCAAAGATTTATTGCAATTCCAATGCTATATATTTATAGCTTAAATAGTTCATTGTTAAATCCAGGAAGTGTGTGGCTCATCATTTACAATTCCCTATACCAATTAATTGATAATTCTTCAACGTATTAATATTAAAAATTACAATAGTTAATTATAAATCATACAAATTGTACTACTAAATCTACGTAAATCACGATAATCTTTAGTTGAAATGCAAGGGAAAGTTAAATTCTTCTTTGAAAAAAAAAAAAAAAAAAAAAAAAAGGTTTAAATCAAAATTTAAAAATTCGATGATTTTTATTATGATTAATTGCATTAGTTTATCGTCAATATGGAGTAAATATTCAGAAATAATTTAAATATGCCGAAAAAATAATAAACAATACAAGATACATTTGTAATTTCTCCACATGATTCTAATAGTAGAAAAGAGATAATCACATGGAATTATATTTTAATTATGAAGTAGATGCCTTGAAAATTATTTTCTACAAATTATATTTTTTAAGCATTTCACGAAATTGCTTCAGTAATTGTACGTACAATTAAATGTACAAGAATACTAATTAGTTTATATGCGTAATCGGCAATCAGTTCCATTAGGGTAGAATTCAGTCCAGTGTAAACATAATAAATGCGCGCACACAGGCGCGTGTTCGTACTATAATGAAAAAGAGAAATAATGCCGTGTAAATTGATTAAGCTAAAAGATAACAAACTTGATTTTTAACAAATTTATCGCATTCCTCCACATGACGATTAAATTCTGATATAAATATTATTAATTGGAAGCAAATATTTTCCATGAAATATTTAAGGAGAAAATATAATACAAATGTTGAACATTGTGTATATGGAAAGATTTTTGAGTGATTAAATTTGAAAAATTAATGACCAAGTGAATCATCTCCATGGAAATGCAATTAAATTATTTAAGGGCAAATCGAACGAAATATTTTTGCGCTCAAAGTATTTAAGTCTCTGTATTATTCAAAAGTCTAGAAACTTTATTTCACATTTTTCTAGTACTTTTTTTTTAATTTCCATCAATACTTTATAATAAATACAACTCGCTTAAAATATTACGAGAATATTTGTTCTTACACATTTTGATATGACGTTCATTTTTAATTATGTCTTTGGTCATTGGTATGTTTCTTGGTATTTAATTATTTAAATATCGTTGGTTTAATAATATATCATTATCTATAAAAAAAAAAAAAAAAAAAGGAAAACTTATGAAACAGTATCAGATTTCACATCATAATTAAAACAAGATAGAAAGTTAATTTCCTAGAAGGTAAATCTCACTTGCAGGATAAAAAGCTTTTTTATGCCAATTAATTAAATAGCATAAATAACAAATGGCAAATATTATTTTAATATTTAAAAAATTATCATATCAATGAATATAAAAAATAGTATGCAGGAGCCAGAATTTTAAGGCAAACTAAAATAATAACTGTATAATTGGAACATTTTCAGAATTATTTGTCATTAATGTGATAATTAAATTTAATATACTAAATTACACGAGTGTATGAGTAGTTTTGCATATTTATTATATAAAGCCACAAATGTCTTATAATAAATATTTCTCTTTATATACAATTATTTATTATTTCCAATCAGACAATAAACAAGTGACTATGTTATTTTATTAGAAATTAACATATTATTTTGTTACTCACTGTACGACGAATTCATAACCAGCCGCATTATTTTGTATTTATAAATATTATTCAAATAATTGAAAGTAGAGTGAACTAATGAAGCAAATGTGCGATATGTAGTACAAGTGCTAAATAAAATGTCCTGACGAGTATTTCGCATAGTGTTAGGAATTATTTTACCCGCTTATTAGAAGGAATAAAAACGGAATTTCGTTAATAATTATTAGATGGAATATAATTTAAAGAGGCAACGGGGCTGCTTGCTATTTTGTTTTATTGATTTTGTATTGAGTGTAATTACTGCTTTATGCAACATTCAGTTATAGCTGTACAAATCTACATAATCACCGGATTGAGAAAATTTTTTTTTTAAAGATTTACAAGTCGCGATAAAACAAAATGCAAATTCGGTCTTGAGCAGCTTCAGCTTTCTGCATAAATTTTGTATAAATTACAAGAGCTTGAAAATTATAATTATATTTAATTTTAATGCCAAGAGATTTGGGTACTTTTGCTTATGAATGTGTGCTTTATTAAACAACAAAAAATTAGTGGATTGTGTACAGAAATCAGTTGTTTTGCAGTTTGAAAGTGAAAGGGAGACCAGAAGAAATGGTTGATCAGTCCTTAATCGCCACGAGTCATGAGACAGAAAAATATGCCAACGCAAATCAATAATTAAGAAATTAATTAAATTATAAATGAAAATATTGTTAAGACAAAAGGTCAATTGTAATCCAGAGCAGCAAAACAATTTGAATAGTTAAGAAATTCAACTGAACAGTGAATTAAAAATATTGAAAAAATTCACATAAAATATATATAATCTATTTTTAAGAATTAATCAAAATTCAATAATTAGATTAAATTAATAAACTCACAAATGCAAGTAATTTATTTTAATATAGAGAAGGAATTTTAATGGACAATAATACTATGTGACGTGAATTTTATTAAAAAAAAAATTAAAGACGAAGAATGAAAAGTAAAAATTTAATGCCAATGGGCGATTTATTTACAATGAGACAATTGCGAGAAAACAGTTAAAACAGTTGAAGCTTGGGAAATAGTCGAAAAATTTATATGATCGAGAAATAATATATTTCCAATACAATCACAAGGTGGGGCAGAGAACCGCGGAACCAACAATTCCAGCAACAAGATAGAGAAATCCAGACAATACATCCCGTAACTCATCCACAACGAAGAAAGAAACTCGACTGCCCTCCATAAATCTCTCTCAAAAAGATCCAAAAGACACAACAAAACTAATTAAAACTGAACTTTAATGAAAAGGGACCACTACCACAATAAAAACACATACACACAGCCCCGCGCGTATATTATAACCGAATAAATTTAATGACTTGAATAATAAAAATTTCTCCGAATTATTATGCTTGCACTATATTTTATAGATTTACGTAAGCTTATGGCGATTGGAAATTCAATGAATGCGTTTAAATATCTGAATAATTGAATTAGTACAAAAAAATCCAGTACTTTGCGTTCCAAAAGCTTGATATAATGACATGTAAGTCTTGATCTCTTGATTGGAAATATGTCTTTCTCAATCTTTAATACAAATATTTAAACATTGGAAAATTGTTTTACCATACTTTAATATATGAGTTTTACAAAGTGTGATAATTTTTGGAATTTCACATTCTGATTAAAAGTGGTTAAAAAATTCTGACTGTACATGAAATGTGTAGATAAACTAATTAAAATTAATTTCGATAAATACCTATAAATTTCACTCAAAAATATTATTATTCCGTTTAAAAACAATAAATTTGAGCTTAATTTTTATGTTTAGAAAAATCATTAAAATCTGTCAAAAATAATAAAACATTAGGAGGCATGAATTACGATTTTAACGCAAATTTAGTGCAATCAGAGACTACGAAAGATGTGATAACAGTAATTTTACAATCTAATAGCGATAAAATAATATAAGTCTTCGTTTGGAGAGTCACTTGGATAATAAATTAAATGTCAAAGTATTCGTTGGAATTGAATTGAGCAGGGCGAGTAGCGTTTTCTGGGAATATTATTGCTTTACATCGTTACTTATTAATGTACAAAATTTTAGCTCGAATAATTCGTCGGACGATACGTATGAAATAGCCTTATTGACGAATTTCGTAGGATAAATTTATTCGGGATAGAAGGTGCACGAGCTTTCATCCTATAACATCTCTTTCAATTATTCGTTACATCTGCCTTGTACAGCAATGTAAGAATAACAAAGTAAGAAATATTACACCTCGAGCCGCATGTAGCTTTGCAATTTATTACTCCATCCAATTAAACACGAGACATTTGCATTTATCTATGATCCAAGTGACTTTACCGACTGCTTATAAAGTTCGCGCCATATAAAGTTGCGGCTAGTATACATGTAATATAATCCCGTAGATATGTAATGGAACGCGAGGCGAAGCTAAAGTAAGAATTTCAATATAGGGAATTGAGAGGATGCAGGTAGTTGGAAACTTCAAGTAATTCAATTGTAATACTGGAGGACTGGAGGATTAATTTGGAATAGTTTTTAGTGCATTATCATTGGGAATTGCTTATTTGTTGTGTATTATGTCACTTGGCTAAATAATATGAATAATGCAAATGTCTCTGGTTAATTAACTATCTAATCAAAGTGCATATTTATGTTAATCCTGTGGTACAATATGATATTGATCCAAAATATGTTTTTTATTTCAATTAAATTTTGTTGTTTTGTAAGGGAGAAGTTGTTGTGTCAATGTTAGCTTAAATGTAATGATGAAAAAAATTTCCATTACTTTGCAAATCTATTTTGGCTTCTTTTCTCCAGTCGATAAATCGCTGCTGAAATATCTTGTGCATAATATCAAAATGACTATTGCTTTGTAAGAAAGTGTCCGATGATATCTCGAGTGTTTTGCTTGGACAATAAATTTTATCTCCAATGAAATCCTCCCGTTTTACGTGATTTTATCAACAAGCATAATATACACTAAAGGACGCGTCTCGTAAACTTTTTCCCAACAATTTTAATGGACATTCCGATATTAATTATTCAAATGACAATTGCCACGAGAATGATAAGATCCCTATAATGTGAGGTGCTCTAATTGCGAATATGATTCCCAATTGCAGGGTTGTTGTATATTAAATGGGGAGGAAGCCTCGTAGCCTCGAATATCCCGAGCAGCACATGCTCTCGCGTCACGAGCAACAAACAACGAATTATCCCAAGTAATATGATAATAATATTTTGCTAAGCATCGGTCGTGCAATTCACTAATTCTACGAGTGCTTCGTTGGCTCCTTCCACTTATTTATTTGGACGGCACTCGGCAAATGATTATCCTTTGCCTCGATACCACCTGTCCTAATCCGGCCTACCCAGGTCCACTGAGAGTATCCAGCTCACCTAAAATATCTGCAGCATTAAAGTTGCAGGCAAAGTTCCGAGCCTGAGTGGAGCTACTTTAATTGGAAGGAGACGCAATAGCAAGTAGCTGTATTGTAATTTTGCCCGAAATTGGCCGAGGAATTTCCTCGAAAATTCCCGACAATTAAAATTCATCGTCTGGCCCTTACTTTTCCAATTATTCTCAGCGTTGGCAATTTCAGATAAATATCGAGGAGCCGATAACATCTCTCCACCTCAAACTACTCAGCCACCACATACAGTCTCTCTCTCTCTCTCTCAAATGATGCGCCCAAGCAATAATCCTCGACTCCATGTCAGATGACGCGTTGGCCATTACTCGTCCTACTCGATTTTTTAACAGCGGCCTCACTGCGCCATACGTCATAAATAGAGAAACTTAAGTTGGTAGGATTAAGCCGGGAGTGAGTGGAGCTCGCGCAATTGCTTAATTTCGTGTCTCCGAGTCTCTGCTCGCGGCACACACATACACATCGCCCAACACATATCTAACATTAATTCAGCGCTAAGGGGCTCGGGATTCGTATTCGCAACTCCGCAGCTTCCACAATTACAATTCGTTACATTGTGTATTTGTTGCGCGAGTAATATACATTGTCGCGCATTCGGAAATGCGCGGGAATTGTATAAAACGGTGCATTGCGAATGGCAAGGATTTTATGCGAAACGACTGCCATTGTGATATGTTTAACGTTGGGGCTAAACTTCTCTCGAGGCAGCTCTTGAGAAAATTCTTGTAGTAATGTCTCGTTAATGGACCAGACCCAGAAGATCCCAACATTATCAAATACTCACGAGCATTACGTTTCTTTATAATGGATTTATCTGGTGCACCAAATAGAATATATAATATGAGCTTTGTGCAATTATTTTATGCGAATGCTTGCGTAAAGGGTGATTCTACCGTAGTATGAGTATTTGCGTTTACAAAGTTTGATGCTTTAAGCACTTTATTGTGGAGGAACATTTTTAATGCGGTGCGCATTCATGCCATGGACAATGCAAATTTTTAAATAATCAAAGAGTGGAATAAACTTCAATCCCACAAAGACTTTTCTCTACGAAGTACTCCACCTCGCTTTTATTTGCATATTCGTTTATTCAGATACAAATGTGTATGGAAGGAAGCTCGCGTGTAAAATAAAGTACTATCAGTCCGCTCCAATATTATTACATAAATAGCTATGCGTGTGGTGGTTTAGTAGATTGTAAGAATACGAGGCTTTGAGCAACGTCCTTGAAAGATTTCAATATTTATAATCATTAGTTTTATCTGTGGTTTTGGCAACGTAATACAGTTGAAAATTTGCAATCAAAATATCGTAACGAACTGAAATTTCAATAATAAATCGTGGCTGGGAAAATAGTTTATAGGCCGATTAGTCATCTTACGCCGAGGAAGTAAGTATCAAATGTCTACACACCGATTATATTTGTGATAATATATATTCTGATTACGTACACTGATTCTTCTACACTCTGACAAAGAAAAAATCTTTTGCCACTTTTAAGCCTCGCATAGAGCAGATAAGGACTCTTGGCTAATTCTATGCATTATTTATCCGGCAGTTAAAAGAAATTGACAGAAATACGCTCACCCCACCTAAATACCATGCCTAAAACTATGGTAATAAAATTAATTTTAAGTTTAAACAATTAGGCGATCGATTCTTGCCTCAAGGCACTTTCTCATACGGAGCTATAATTATTTTAAGTATGCTAACGATCTCGCGTAACTAATTGTTGTCAGCTTTTACGACGAAAAGTTTTCACACCGCCAGCTCTCGAACGAAGAAAAATCGTTCCCCCCTTTACGATGAATCTTAATTATTTAATTTGCCGGCCACTTTGCGTAATTAGCTACACTAGCCTCCTAATCCGCAATACATCGGACAAAGCGATGCAGCCTTAGTTGTTTAGGGACTTATCGTGCTAAGCCCCGGGGACTTGTGTGGGGCATTTGGTTCGCGCGGGCAATGACGTGTCACGTAGCGCCATCCATCTTTCTCTCCATATTTACTTTGGGAATGTAAATTAATCGCATTCTGCTTATTCCTAATGAATTGATTCGATCTGGCATAAGTGCATTGGAATATGTTACTGGCATTATTCGTGAGGCTGCATTAGAAATTATGCTACGGTTATTGCAGCGATCGCGTTAGTCGCATCGACGTGAGTCATCACTCTGATCAAACTCGGCATACTTTAAAGGGGAATGTTAACTATTAATTGTGGTAATTGAAATATTTATCGAGCGGATAAAGCATAGCTTTCGGGGATCCGTGGCGCATTGGAAACTCCACGTCTCCTACTCATTAATTATGCATTTTTTTTTTTTGCAAAAGATGTTATTTTACCGGAGTTACAATTGCCGTCGATTATGTGCAAAGAAGATGTGATGAATTAAAATTTTTAAATTGGCGAAGCGCCTCCAAAAGTGGCTGTGCCATTCTAATATAACATAAAAAATTAAATTGTCAAAAATAGATTAAATAAAAATTCAGTTTTTTAATTAAAATTATTCCGTATGGAGTAATTACTTTTAAAAAAAGATTACGCTGATGGGAATGGCAAATATTAAAAGAAGAGATCTCGAATTTTTGTATAAAAATATCTACGCTACATAATTTTGATTAGACTTTTATGCTTAATAATTAAAAATGCCATTAAATTATAAATTTCAAGCCTCTAGGCGTATTTATTGTAAGATACAGTTTTGGACATTTTTTTTTTCCAGGAAAGTATGCCGAGAGCAAAAGATAATATCTATTTGACAATATAAATAAGAATTGTATTTTTAGTTTTGTATAAAATCATTCATTACATTCATATGACGCGCATATTACTTTTGCATGACATTTTGAATATATCAATTTTTTATTAATATTGTAGTTTTTTTTCTCGTCCCAATGGTATTTTACTTATCATACTCATATTCTAGTTACATGAATATCTTTGAATATTTGATTTATAGTTCATTCGCTTTTAATTGTAAAAATACTCTGTAATATTACAATGTTTTCAATAAGTTAAAAAAAAAAAAGGTAAACATATATAATATTATTTTAAAAACTAATAGAAATACAACGATTTTTTCAACTTTAATTAGTATTTTAGTTCAAGTTCACTTCAACTGGTTTTTACATTATAATGCTTACAATAAATAAGTAAATAATTGTTTAACAGTAACTGTAATTTATATTCTGTAGTACTTTGAACATTTTATTAAATTTATTTAATTTGAAATGTCGCCATCTTTAATTTTTTTTACTACATTATCAATTATTGTATAGTTGTGTACATAACGTAAATATGCACAATCTGCAATTTTTCAAGCATTTTGCCATGAAAGATAGATGGTCCTTGTGTTTTATTGAACTTTTTAACGATAATTTAAAAAGTATCGTACTATCTAGAAGATTTCTCGTAGTATTAAAAAAAAAAAATAATTACTTTATTAGCTATTGCAAATATTGTTATTTAATTATGGCAGCAAAACTGCTGTTTCGTGTCCAACATTCGCTTTCTTACTCTTCACCCGAGAGATTGCAATCATGATAAGCTTTAGCTATATTGGGATGAAAAATTAATGAGATACTTTAAAGATATAATTTAATAAAATACAATGAAAAATAACGTTTTATTCAAACTCATAATTATTAATAATATCTAAACCTCAATGATTAAAGTCTTTAGTGCATGCAAATTAATGAAAGAAAGAAAAAAAACAGTGTGATTTCATATTATAAAATAATTTAAGAATTGTGAAATTATAAGTATAAGTAATATTAGAAATCATTATTGAAAATATCTTTAATATTCCAATATACATTTGGTAATCATCAAGTATTATCTATCAAGCTTACTTGTTTTTACGCATTTAGCTCACTCTAAAAGTTATTACTGATTTAAACTTTTTAATTGATTTAAAACGATTTAAATTGAGTGAAAACTACATGTAGATATAAAATATTATGAAAATAATTTACTTTTCAGTTTATCGTATTTTTAGACCTGCCATATATATATATATATATATATATACATGTATTGCAACCTTTATTTAGTGTTATAATTCGTGTAAACATTGAAGTAAAATTTTCATTACATTTTTCTACAATTGCTTAATTTGCATTATTTCAGGGAGGATGAATATCTGATAATTATATTGAACATTATACCTACTACTGTGGAAAATGCATTTCAAATGCAAAAGTTTGACAATACAATGATCGTTATAAGGCATAAAGATTGAAACGTTGAATATTTATGCTCATATGTATTAATATTTGGGATTTAAGATGCAATTGTCGCAGTAATCAGCATAAGGTTCAATGTAATAATTTGAAGATGTTAAGCTTTGTTTAAGGATTTTGAAGAATTTTTAATGCAAACATTTATTGGCGCAGCCATTAGAGTGGAATTGAAGGAAAATTCCCCATTAGTACTGATGATTAAAGGCCAAGTGATAGATAGGATGTTCCTAGATCATTGGCCTATGTGTGTATATATTCTGTACAGGTAGTTTGCCAAGGTAGAAAGCCAGTTATATGATTAGCTATACAACTGACCGGAGAATTCGTAGTGGTTTTGTGGACTATCTCTGGGCTTGATTGCTTTAACGGAAGTTTTCAGACTCTCTGAAGCAGGTTCAATCGAGTACTTGAGAAGTAAAACAAGCGCACCTGCGCGTCACACGTAGACGCTGAAAGGCCGAATCATTGAAAAGTTTGTCTGTTGGATAAAGAATTTATGAAAGAATGCGCAATGTATTGCCAAGAAGAGCGCAGGTGTAAATAATATTTTTATGGCTAGGCGACTGAGAATGTCCATTAAATGGGAGGAAATTGGAAATGCGAAAAGTTCGAGGGTGTGGAAAAGTTGCGGTATTATTACGTGGCATATTAAAAGTATTAGCTTACCAAGTGGAACGGAATTATGCAAATCATCGAGGTGTGGAAAATCGCGATGTGTTGAAATGTCGAGACAATGCGCGTGCGTCGAAGCCATTAAGGAATGCGAGGGGCTAAGGGGTTGAGAAGGTACGGTTGGAAAATTGTACGTAGGTGGTGAAAACCTTTTTGTAAAAACGTCCGTAAAAATTTCCCTCCAAATGAATATTGCACGTAAGATGTAATTAGCAATATATATATATGCGCGTATATGCACGTGTGCGCGAGCGTGCACGTGTGCGTGGATAGGCGGAGCCAATGTAAAATTCAAATTAACGTTTTGTATTGAATATTTCAGCTGGGAATCTCTTATTTATCCGGCCGATGCAATAGATTTACCTTTGTTTGTCAAACGGCTTTCTGCTACTATCGAATGCAAGAGCGAGTAGTCGCAAATTCTCCCCTGAATTCTAAATTTAAGAAGCGAGGACACGGAGATGCCGAGGCGTAAAGGGGTTGGGGCCGCGAGATGTAAGATAGGGCGTAGGGCGGCGAATGCACGAGGGAGTCGGGAAACGAGTCGATAGAATGTCAGTGATTGCCAACAACAGGGACGGCAACAGTTCACGGGCTACCGCTGTTAATGTAATTGTACAGAACCTGACCTATCAAGAGCGTAACCCCGTCGGCGAAACGAATCGTGGCTCGTTCGTATCTTGGGGCGCGGGTGGATCGGATGATGGCAGTGGGATCGCGTGTCGACAAGCCGATTGCCATTGGCATTTTAACGACTCACCAACACACGCACACGACGCAAGGCACCCATAGGTGAAGGATAGGTGTGTATGGGCTGGCGGTGCTATAACGCTGGCTGAGAGAGATAAGAGCCGGGCTATTTCTTGATCAACACGAATCATTGCCGCGATTGCTCGATTAACTTCCTCGTGTCACAATAAAGACTCTTTCGGGGTCTGTGTGTGTGCGCGCGCGCGTGTGTGTGAGGGGAATGAGTGAGGCATTGAAAGAAAAAGAAATTGATTCAAGGCGATGTCTCGGATGGCAAATGCCGTAAACGGATGGCAGTTAGCGATGTTGGCGCGTTTAATGTTTCTCGAAAATCCTTTTCAATAATTTCGATATTTTTTTACGATACTAACAGACAAATTATCTCGTATCGTGCGATTGCATTAAAACGGCAAAATTAATTTATCGGCGCCGTAAAACGTATTTTCGCGTATTCTTGACGTATCGAACATTTTATCATCGATTGATTTAAATATTGCAAAATGACTTTCTTATTGCGTGTGTCCGTAAGCTCTTCTTATTTACTTGGATTCAATATTTTCGTATATTTAATATTTCAAGTCTAAGGCGCATCGAGAAATATGTATCAAGTTTTTTGCTCTTAATCCACATTAGAATCACGAATGGTTAAAATTTATTATAGCTCTCCACTAAAAAAAATCGATGCTATTTATTATAATAGGCAAAAGCATTTAATCAATAACAAATTTTCTGCCGATACACAACGTACGGATGTAAATTTCAAATGACATTGACAACTACAATTTTTACATGTTGCGAGCCTTTATACGGGTAATGGTGAAATTGCTTGCTCACTTTGATAACGAAAAGTGAAATAAGAATGAATTACGATATGAAGCCACCAGTATACAGAAAAACAGTGTTTATAAAATAAACTGTGAATTAGTAGGTGACAAAATAAAAACAATTTCAATGAATTGAATAGAATCGGTAAGGCAAGTGGACGCGTGGAATGTATTATGATAGTTGCATATATAATTTATTGAACGTACAATACAAGTTTGCGAGGTTTCGATCTTTATCTACAATTGAATTTAATGTAAATGATTTATAAATAATGGATAATTACACGCGTATTATGAAATATTGATTATTCCGTTTATCCACATTTAGATGAATGAATCAGTTGTAAAACTGATTGACAAACAAAAGACGATAATGCTTATGGAAATATAAAGGATTTAAGCTTAATGAACAATTGTGAAACTCAACTGATTGTTGATCCGACTACACGAGCACCAATAAAATGTTAAAAACACTGCCTAAATCATCGGTTTAATCTTATTATATATGCGACATATATTATTTTCAATTCATTCATACTCTACTTTACCGGCACATAACAATGATTTAAATCAATCTCATTTGTCCTAAATATGCGAAATGTACTTGATAGTGCATATTAATACGCAATTATAAAGAGACGTTTTATTATAATTATAATTAATTATAATTAAAGTACTTGAATATTTATGCATTGGATGGACTCGATATTTATATAATCCAATTAACGTTCCGCCGAATTGCTTAAATATCCCAGAATATTTTTAAAAAGTTGATTAAACCATAAAGACGGGACTATTTCTATTATTCTTTCTTTCCACGGCACATCGAGAGGCTTTAATTATAAGATTTCACCACGTCATTGAAATTCATTAATCATTCCAACATCTAGACGAAAATCATTTTTACGTTTTAATTAGAGTTCTGACGTCTCGTCTCTCTATGTACTCAGTCTCTCGGTGAATAAATCAATGTTTATCAATGAATAGTTGCTGCTTTTTATTTATAAGAGGACATTCGCATTATTTTGCACAATTATCGATCCACGAGAAATACACAAGAAACATAGACTGCTTAGTAAAGTTGAACATTTTTCTTTACGATTTTATACTAATTGAATATTTGTAGGCTTTGTACTCTAGCCGTTTGATAATTAAATTTACAGGAAAATCGAAATAAACTGATTTTTACTGAAATTCATTATTTGTAGAGATTGTAATTCGCGACAATGGTAAATTAATGGTGTTTGTGATATTTTGTAACTGTACTTTTAAGATAAAATTAGTGTTTATACATCTCCAACTTATAACTCGGCAATGTTACAATCCCAATGAGCAGGAAGACAATTATTTTTAAGGGGAAATTATGAATTATGTACAGCGTGAAAATCTAAACGACCTTATCACTTCTTGCCATGAATTTTAATTAATCATTTATACGATGTGACGTGATAAGCTTGGACATAAAAGTTTACTAATAGTAACGTTATGCCGGCCAATTATTCATTCGGAGCCTAACGTATTAACAATTTGAATTGGTTGCATCTCGACAAACTTCTCATACGTCACTGATATTTTCACTTATTTACAGATAAATGATAAATCAGTAGATCTACGGCATGTAAATTAAATACTTGTTTATATAACTGTTCATTCTTATAATACCTCGTCTCAGATGTCTTATCCAGACAATATTTTAAGGTTATGCATCGAGCTAATAATCAATTATTACGAAAAATCATTAGATACTTGGTTCCATACAACACGAATAATAAATAATTAATTAATAGCGTAGGACGCAGCGTTCTTTATAAAAACAGCCTTTAAGCGTACGAATGTTTGAAAAACATATCGAAAAGATTGCCGGCAGACCGCCCCCAAGACTTTTCTAAAACCATTGAGTTTTTCTAAGTCGACCTTCCGCATCCACCACTGTATAATAGCCAAACCACAATAACTCGATGTTTTTGCAGAAGCCGGCCCATAAAACACCACCTGCTCGCATCGATATCAAACTCCATCAAAGCAAAGTGCCGAATTTGAGGCGAAATCTACCTTCGCCTCACGACTATTACGGAGGTGAGAGAGTCTGTACCTGAACTCCAAGTGCGCGGCTACGAATGAGAGATGGAGAGGGAGCAGCGAGAAGTCAAGCGTCGTCACGTGCTACTCTATCTCCCTCTCTACGATGCCAGTCTGCTTAATTGCTCATCGAGGCCTAATTTGCCTCAGTGAATTGTTTATGCAGTTACTTGGTTGCAAAAATTTTTTATGGCTTAGTTAGGGCTGTGTACGCTCGGCTTAGGCTAAGGTCGCTCCTGTCGTCCCTAACGTCGATCGGTAAACTGAGGCTACAAAAGCTCGGATGAGACTCTTGTTCCGCAGCTGGCATAAGCTTTTTATCGGCCGAGGAACTATTCCCGACCTCGTAATTAGGAAGCTTAATTGGCTCAAGATGTTACGGCAATTGTGAGCTGCAATTGATAATGCATCATCGTCCCTTGGTGTGCTTATTAACTTCGTAGGGGTGTAAAGTGATTGGAATTACGCGATCAAATATATTCGATCGATCAGCGATTGGCAATGAAGCTTGAAAAGGAGAATCTCCGAGTATAATAGAGAAGTAAGTAAGTTCCCGTGAGGTCTTAATTTGGCAGTTAAGGAGGGCGCTTAAAAACTCGGCCACGTAAAATAAAATTAAGCAAAAGCAAATGCTTAATAATATCGTAGTGACGATTGGCTTCCCTCTAATTATTATATTCGATCCGATAATAAGAGCCCATAAACATAAGAATATTAATTGACATTATTAATTGCAGTCAGAATGGATCCTATTTATTCTCTGTTTGTATGTCATTAATCTGCAATATGCAGCTTATGCTACCCAAGTGTTGGAGAACAAAAAAATAACAAGTGTGTGTGTGTGTGTGTGCACGGGCACATGAATAATTATGAAAGCAGTTAAAACTATTATAGATTCGCAGCTCCGCGCTTAGTTATACATATGAATAGAAATTGATATTTTTATAAAGAAATTAATTATCGCCGAAATTATTGCTCATTTCCTGCCGCTCGCTACCTCCATTTTTCATTCACCTTCCCTCAAGATAAATCAATGCAATTCGGTCCATTGTCGACTCCGTTATATATGCATCGATATCAACAATTATTGCCGGCGAATTTGGTATCGCTCGCTCCATCGCCACTACCCTTAATTGTCCTTTTCTTTTGCTCCGGCTTGTTTGCATAACTATTCGCAGACGCAGAGAAGTGCTAAATTATTATTATGATTCTCATGTATTTTGCGTAGAGTGCATGCACGAAAACACGACCGCAAATTGCACACACCCACATTTATTTACACACACACATTTATTTATACATATGTATATAGCTTGGTTAGCGCGTTTATACGTGTGTAATTGCATCATTATAGGAATAAAAATGAAAATGAAAATGAATAAAGCCATATTAGATTTTTATGCAGTTTCGAGTTGGCTAAAATATTTGTCAATATTAATGGAAAGCTTAACGTTATATGTACATATATATACGGCAATCAAGACAATTATACAAAATAATTTCAACTCGTGGCGTATTTGTATATATGTATATATACATACGTAGACTTGTTCAGTTTATTTTCGACTTTGCATAAAAAACAATTTGTAATATTGCCGATGTAAAGGGATAATTGTCGACAATTGCATTTTGCCACCGATTTTATTCGAAATTCGCGCACAAACAGCCCGATTGTACTTCAGTGCTTCGTTTCGTGATAAAGAAATTTATAAAATTTCTTTGAAATGCACTTAATATCAGCGGAGCTATCTATAATAATTAGCAAATTATTCAATTTAAATGTAAATGCTTTATTCAAATTTCTTTTTAACGTTTGAACTAGTCATTTAATGGCATAACCGACTTACATTCTTATCATCGCTCGATCTTTATTGCCGAGAACATTTTATACGGCATATTTAACAACAAATTACATTGCTTTAACATTTATATCATCGAAGCCAATCGCACTATCCTTATCAATGGGCACAAATTGTTCACGAGGGTGGAAATAAGTGGCAATTTACCCACGAGCCCTACCACACCGAAACACGATTGAGGACGAGCATCCTGCACCGTCGAAAAATCCAAGGCAAAGCTAATAAGTCGCCTCTAAAGGACAATTGGTCCGGATAATTTGTAGGGAGGCCTGAGGAGCGACGTACTCAAAATCCGGTCAGTCCCGCGAGTGAAATTGATTGTACACTCGAGTGTATTCGTGACTTCGACGCCACTACCCCCCCACCCCCACCCCTCCCCTTGATACTACACACTACCCCCATTAAGCCCCGAGTCCCGCGCTCGTCCGGCACTCGAGTCACCTTCGTGCACTTAATGCACCAAGATACGGGGAACGCTGCTAGACTCGCAGCCCACCGTGGACGGCCTCGTGCGCGAGGCACGCACACAGGCCCGCGCCGGCGCACAATAGACCACCGGGCACACAATATCCAAGACGCACAATAACGGCGAGCACGCGATCCCCTGATCCGTCTTCCGAGAGGCGTTGCCCTTATCTCGTCAATCGCATCGGTATAGTGACTAACAGGTTTAGCACGTGAAGCCTGTCCCTCCGGCCCTCTCTCCCAATTAAATGAACTGGCCAAAGGTAGCGCCTCCGACGCCACTGTGTGTATCTCTTTTGGCCAGCCGACTCTTTCCCGCCCCACGGCCTCTCATCGCACGGCCCCCCTCCTCCTCCACCTCCTCCCTCCACCACGGCGGCGGCGGCGAGTGCGAGAAACGCGCCGAGACGGGGCCCGGAAAGGCTAGACGCCACGTGTGGCATAATGTGACGTGGTTCACGCATGCCGAGCAGCATTATCGCGGCCAACGTCGTTCTCTTCTTCGCCAGAGGCCCCTTCCGACCCCCTCCCGCCTCCCACCTAAATGCTCCCGCGCTTATCGGAAGCCGCTCGGAAGTACTTGCCGAGATTTTTTATTTAATTTGGCGGCCACGAGCCTCTCGTCGCATCTGGCGATGCGTGGTGGCTGCGGCGGCGGCCGAGCAAGCCAACGACGGTTATTGCGCAACCGACCAACCGACTTGTATCGTAGCCTCGACTTTTTATTCCTTGAAGCTCCACCGAGCCTTTGACGCATTTCAGCACCGATCGCGCCTAGTCCCCGCCAACCAATCACCAACCACATCGTCGGCTTCCATTCGGCATAAATCACTGCCAATAAAGAAATTAATTTCATCGGGAGATTCTACACTACCTGTGTTGGAATGGGGCCCTCGCCTCGGTTCGGCATTATTTATCGAGCGGTGAGCGAGCGAGCGAGGAGGATGGCCGCATATAACAACCATTTAATGAGCGCTATTTATGGGGCTGCGACTCTTGGAAAATGCAGAGCAGAGTATATGGGGAGGGTGGCATTGAGACCTCAAGGAGGATTAGAGTGCGATAGGGCTCGCCGATCATGCTCCTCGATAAGCTGTACAAAAACCTTGGGAATTATTGGTCGAAATGCGAGAATGCGATTGATGCGACGAATGGCAAAGCTGCTCGAACGCACAAGTCCATTGAGCAATAATGTCCAGGCTTACGAGAGCTTAAAAAGCCGCGCAGACAAATCACCGTGGACATTCAAAGGAATTAATGGGCCGTGGGCTCGCTTAGCGGGAGGTCAATTCCAAATTTAGCCACCTAATATTCGGCCATTGTCCGCCAACTCGCGCCCACCAATCACGCGCGAGGGAACTCGATGTGCTGCGCTCGAGACGTTAGTCTCATGTTGCGTCATTAGTCGAGAGAGAAAAGTAGCCACCGCTCGTTTCTCCAGATTGACAATCTTAGTCCAATTTATTAGGATGAAAATTTATTGTGCTTTGTGGTTAAGGCGAGTGCCGTTGAAGCGTATCAGCACTCGAATATTACGACGACGACTCGCGTTCGATTAGTTGGTAGCTTAAACATAAATTCACACTCACTACTCTCTCCCACGTAAATGTCCGGCTAATCTGGCTTTTCGCCTTCATTTTTCAATAGCATGAAAATACATTCCCTAGTGTTCCTCATATTCAATTCACTGAATACGATCAGATTATCTCACGCAGACTATAAATAAAGGACTGTCGATCAGGGTTGAGCCAAGTTACAAACCACTCGCAGTTACGCGTTTCAGCAACTAATGCGAGCCTAATATTGTGCTTAACCTACGTAGACTTTGAGAAAATACGTAGACTTTTTAAAGGAAGAGAAAGCATCAACTGCTCCTTTAAAATATATTATGCTCCTCTATATCCTCGGATAATTCGAAACTCTCAATCAATACACAGCAATGCCCTTACATAACCCAATAATCCCTTCCATTCTTAATTACTTTGTTATGCTCGTTTGTACTTTCATTCACCTTACGACTCTCGTGATATATCAATCGGCAAATTTACGCTCAATATTTTGCGCAACGCGGTCGGCGGATGTAATTGCGAGTAATGCCTGCCGTGCTCGCGAAGAGCAATTCACGCAACGAAATACTTAGGTTCGATGCCCACGCAGGCCCAACGCCAACCAATAGTACTTTCATGACGTACGTGATAATTGATCCGAGCGATCAATCACCATTAAGTTTGCCAAAGATTAGCCGACGGCTCGAGCGTTTGAGGGCAATCGCGACGCACCGGGCCAATAAGTAAAATTCCAAACGAGAAGAAGCGCTGCAGATTGCAGTTTAGCCATTAAAAGCTTCCTCGTCCGAGCCCTCGAGTCCCGGGCGCCCCTAACCTGTCAATTTAAGCATTTAAATGCCGTCGTGGCTCTTCCACCCGAGGCTCTAGGCCACTCGGCTAATCGAACTCGGCCCCGCTCGATCTCCTTGGCACTCTCTTACACCCACTTTCTCCACCCCACTCCCACCCACCCACTCCCACAGTCCTCGCGGCGGGCATGCAAAAGGAGCGGGCCAGTCTGACTTACGATTGACGTCGAGGATGAGAAGAGCTGTCTGGGGTGGCACGAGGTTCGTGTTGCTCGCCTGGCAGACGAGGCGAGCCTTGAGGTGCTGCCTGCCGACCCGGGGATACGACAGGTGATTGAGGCTCTGGCCGGTATCGGCTTTGCGCTCGTACGACTCGTCGATCACGGTGTTCTCGAGGAACCAGGTGAGCCGTGGGCTCGGCTTGCCGCCTCGCGCCACGCAGATGAGCTTCACGTCGCTCCCCTCGTTGTAGCGCTTCTCCCGCTCCGGGATGGGACGCAGCGTCTCGCCGTCCAGGATGATGGGCTTACTCGGCGGCTCTGGAAACAGTGGCCGAGGCCCTCGGCTTAGTTGGCCGATCTCGCCAGTTTGGATTCGAGAGGCGGTCACAATAATCGCCACGATAATTTCCTTCTCGCGACTATTGACCGTGATTTGGTTAAGGAGCTCGCGAGGCTCACGGATACTTTTAGCAAATTCTCTACGATAACCTGCTCTATTCGATTGGTTGGGCTCGATTGGTTAGCCAGCCGAACGGCAATACTCCAAGGTCATAAAGAGTTACGGCGACCAAGTGCACGACTTGTACGAACGATATATACAAATTTACATTTAACCAAAACAACATGAACACGTATGCGAATCTACGCCAATGCTCTCCCTTGCTAATGTACTTATTTTTATCATTATCATTATTGTTCGAGATTGAAGGGAAATGGTTTTTGTGGCGAGTAAGCGATAGCGCGGCGGCTCGTTGTACCTTCGTGGATTTACGATAACAAATAATATGATCCCCGGGGGACTTTGGCTTCGACGTGCGTCAGCGTCCCGGCAATTGTGCGCCGGGCGACTGTCCCTATCACTTGTACAATATAAATAACTTAGCCGGGGCCATCTTTATAAATTGTAAAGTCTCTCGGAGTCGCGGCCAATAACCGATAGCCAGGAGAATCAGTTGGCCGAGGGGGGCGGGGGGAAGCCCGAATATTTGGCGCCCCGAGGGAATGATTAAGCACCCACGGCTCTCTCGATTTGAAGAATCGCGCGATGGTCAGCGGCCAATTAGCGACTCGCCATCTCGAGCTACGAATCGAGCTCGTACTATATACAGTATATGTATATATGTATAGCTGGAGGCGAATGGATGTCGGTGGAGGAGGTGGTGGAGGAGGAGGAGGCACTCACCAATCACAGTCAAATTTATCTTCTGATTTGTCGTCGGCGAGTTGACAAAGTCCACTCGACACCTGTAAAGCCCCTCGTCCTTAAGTTTGAGCTCGTTGATACTCAAGTGAGCGGGTTTGGTGGCGGTGATGAAGTAAGCCCTGCGCCCCAGCGCCCGTGGCGAAGACCAGCGAAGCGCGTCATTAAATTGCCGCCCGTTACGCATGTCAAATCTGCAACACGAAATTCACATTTATCAACTCGTTGCTAAGGCTTACGGGGCAGTGGCGGGGCAGTGGCGGGGGAGCGATGGGGGTGGTGGCAGTGGTATCGTTGGCTGATTATTTGAGATAGAGCTCGTGGAAATACACTGCCTCGGTCCATTTATTAAGAAGCGAATGCATAAGGCGAGATTTGGCGGTAAGAGCGTTGCTATCGATTCGCGGAGGAGTGGAGAGTAAGTAAGTAAAAAGAGGCATTGATTAAAGAGGTTTGTTGATACGGGAAGCATTCAACATTGCCATTTCTTGTGAATATTGTTTTGACTGCTCCTCGAGCGGGTTGCTCTCCCATCGAGCCAGCCATTTGGATAAGGTGGGTTGTGGGTTGTGGGTTGTGGGTTGAGGGGTGGGGGGTGGGGTGGGGAGGCAGAAGCAGCAGAATGCGAAGAAGAAACAGACATTTTTATTATGATTTGCGACTATGGTCGATAGTATCGGAGTGAAAGTTGCCGCGGGCCAACTTGACCCTTGCGTTTGTCAATGTCCGGGGATATTTGATTATTTGGTAGGAGGCGTAGAGGAAAAAGAGTCGGGCCGAAGTATCTCAAACTTGATTTACGCGCTCGAGGCAAATGACTTGCTTAACGTGCGAGAAAAAGGATAAGGCTTCGAGGTTTCGGCTATTTAGATTTGTGGCAGTCATCTTGCGTCCCCCCATTGATCAATATAATTTCATGCTTTTCGCTTTATTTAGAGAGAGAGGAGGTCGAGTGCGTACTTTGTGCAATTACATGTGCTTTATACTTCTCGTAGGTAGAGGGCAGTTTGGGTGGATGGAGAGGGAGGGAGGGCGAAGGGAATCGAATGTTTTTTTTTTTTTGTTTACGATTTTATTATCACTAATAGGGTGGAAAATTATCATCGGTGGGTCTGTCTAAATGAAATATGTGATGTTTCTTAATAAGCCAACGTGTTATGCATTTATTTGCACATTATTAATAACACGTTGCGATAAATATTCTGCCCATAGAAATAACGAACCCAAGGCATTATAATTATATTTGATTTATATTTATAATTACGAGCAAGGCTTGGCTATCCTTTGTCCTTACCAATCATTAATTTTCGTGCATGGTTTTTTAATTTTTCATTATTGTCATTAATTATTCTACTTTATCCTTTTACACAATAACACTCATACAGATAATTGGGTTGTGGTATATGGCTGAGAAAGCGAGTAAAATCTTTCAATTGTCAATATTGTGGACGATCTACAGGAGTCCACTAATCTATTTTTCTTTTTGCATACGAAGGAAAGTAGATTTCTTGAAGATTTCTGCATTTCATCGAGAGTTTATCTCATTGCATTATATCAATATTTATGCTAAATGAAACTGTTCTTAAGAACTCGTGATTTTACATTTGTCCCACAATTCGAATTGGGATATTTTTTTCGAGTTGAATGTGCGTCACTACATTTTATAACCTTACGCAAAATACTTGGTAGAAAACCTGATAAACAAATGAGGTTTGGCAATCTATACCTAATTTTAATATTATCTAAAGCTATTAAATTTACGTATCTATATTTGATGGCATGTTTTAATTTCGTGAAATATCGGTTGAACTAAGCCATAACAATGAGGTTTTGATGAATTTCAATAGATTTCAGTTTTAGTATCCCATATATATATATATATATATATATATATATATATATTTGCCTGCACATAATGTTAATACATACATCTTATGTAAATAAAGCAAATATAACTCAATTTCATAAACGAAATTGTGCAATTACGAAACAGATATAAAGATATAAAATTGCCTGATATCATTTAACATTGATATAGATCAGTATATTTGTTATTACTTTTTCTTTTTTTTTTTTGAATATTTCGGACTACAATATCGGATGTGATAAATATTGTTAAGCATCTTATGGAGTTCAAAAAGTCATCGATATTTTCATTCGATTTCTTGTAAAATTTCCGTCTTAAATATTATAAAAGTTGCGAGCAATAGTCCATCAACTTCAACAGAACTCTTTAGGAAAATTAAAAAAAACTTATTACCTGTAAGTCAGAGCCAATAAGAATGCACAATGTGATAAACAATTATAATGATCTACGATTTATTTTACAATCAAATATCATATGTAATAACAAAGCTTGTGCGTAATCGTTCAAGTTGCCCGAAATTCCATACATAACATAATTCTACGATATATTATAAAGTTCAACGTACATTTACAATATTGTACTTTGAAAAAACTCGGTCGTCTCGTAGCCACTACGTCGTCGGCGCGTCAGGGGAGGGGGGATAGAACATGTGCGCCGTTGCAAAATGAAGGAAAAAACCGGCAATATCGGGAGGATGTAATACGATCTTATAAAAATCAGACTGGGAATAGAGAACAAAGAGAGAGAGAGAGAGAGAGAGAGAGAGAGAGAGAGGAGGGAAGGAGCGAATTAATAAAAGAGTACAAATGTAAAAAAGAAAGTGGTTTGAAAGATGGGAGAAGGCGAGAGTGTCAAGAAAGAGACAAAACGAAAAAGTTTAGCAAACGAGAAAGAATAGAGGGTCAGGGAGGAGCCCCGGGGTGAAGAGGGAGACGAGCGAGAGGGACGGATTGCGAGTATGCAAAACGAGGCTCCGAATGCAGTTAGTAAAGAGGGATGCTACATCGATTTATATAATTCGCGAAATTTGTGAAGCGCCCGAGCGATTGCCATGCCATACGTCATTAAGTGCAGCGGTGCCGGAAATGCCCGCGTAAGCGTGTGCACGGCCAACGGAAACGGCCGGCCTATTCGCGGTGCGCGCAAGTCGACATCGTTAACGTTGACCTATTAGTACAGTAATTGCTTTATAAATCGACCACCCCCCACCCCCTCATCCCGTCGCCCCGTCAGTCGTCGCTAGTCTCCCGCTGTCTCTCTTCGACATGTGAGTTTTTCATGGAATATCGAGGAAGAGTATAATATACCGAAATATCTTAGTTCCCGAGCAGTTGTCAACGATTGTACCGGAGTGAGCCGGGGAACAGTATCAGACGGAGAAGAGGCGCAGTGCAAGTGTAGGGACGAAAGGTCTCGTTCGAAAGGCAAATATTATGAGGTAAATTACAAGAGAACGAAGCCATTAAGGATATTCATGTTAATTTTGATGGTAGTAGTGGATAAACGAGGGATATTGGTGGTTCGATTATTTATATATTTATATATATATAGAGAGAGAGAGAGATAATTAGAAATAAAAAATGTACCAAGACAATGTCGAGTGACAATTATAGTGGAGGCAGGTATTTGAGAGATAGGGAAGAGAGAGTGGGCGTTGGAGAGGGTGTGTGTGTGTGTGTGTGAGAGGGAGAGATAGAGGGCAGAGGGAGTTGGCGCGAAAGGGGACGAAGGTCGGGCACGAGCACAATGAAGCGAATAACATTCTACATCTTCGGTTTAATTGGGCAAACGGATGGATTGGTCGGCCAACACGAAAATACTTCACGCACAGAGGATTCACAACGATCTGCCTGGTTAAACAAGTCAGCTTCCAGTTCCAGAGTAGAGATACCATAGTGTGGGTAGCATCGAATTATAATTCGCGGTGAAGGGCGAGTGATGCTCGGGGGGGGGGAGGGGAGAAACTAACCACCTGGGGCCCATCACCGTGCATGATTGTATATTAAGCACACGGGGAGCGAGTCCGAGAGAGCGACAGAGACGAAGGGAGGCGGTGAGATTGCGGGCGGGGGCTGGGGGAGCTGCGGTGGCTCTGGCGGTGGTTTGGCGTGGGACGGCGGCAGTGGTG